>CAKAOI010050072.1:0-119471 GCA_916701655.1 Sebastiscus albofasciatus
GTTCAATTTTAATTAAATTGCTTTGCTTTTTGTATTTGGGTATTGGTGGCATATGTTCTCGGAAATAGGGGGAAAATACTGACAAACTGAGAAATTGTTGTTTAAATAATAAAACACCTTTATAAACGTTGTTTAAATAATTTAAAAGAAGAAAGCAAAAACCATAAGTGATTTAGTAGAATATTGCTTGAACATTTTCCCAGTCCTCTTCCTTTTAATTGAGATCTACACAAGCTACTCTGCTCTTATCCACATGTAGAATATATAACATGGATGAAAAAAAAAAAAAAAAAACAGATGAGTGTTCTGAATTATGCGCAGAAAGAAAAGTACACATGTATAAGCACACATTAGGTTCCATAAATAGTGCTTTTAACACCACGCTGCCACTGAAAATGTCCGGTTTTAGCACTAAGCTTGTAAAATGAATGAGCGAGCCAGTATGCCTAAGCCAGTATCCCTAAGCTTTAGATGTGCTCATGTATTACTCTAACAAAAGTGGATGGCTCTCTGTACTTAGGCAAAAATTGGATAGCACGCTGCCTGCTCTCGCTACGCCAGTGAGTCTGGGCAACAGCATGCTGAAGCAGCAGGTTTGGAGGTGGTAATGTGTGTGTAAAAGCGGGGCTTGAAAGTACAAGTTTATAAAGACACATGGAGAAAAATTTCTTAATTAGCCTGCTGTAGCTCGTGGCTATAAGAGAGGCTCCTTTTAGCTGAGTGTCCACTGGCAGGTCCATGGGACCCTGAGTTGAAACTTTAAGGATAATTATGGAGGCAGAAATAGAAAGTGGCGGTAGAGCTCTGTTGCTCTCGGTGGGGCTTACCCAGCCTCACCCCAGATGTGATTCGCAGAGCAGGTAGAGCGCTCTGCGTCGGGGAGGGGATGCTGGCTAGGGGCCAGATCCACTTCAACCTCAGTTGGTCGGGCAGCTCAAGCCGGCATCAGAGAAAGGCCCCGGGGGTCATCTCTCCATCATAGTGTGATGGGGACCGAGAGCCGCTGAACCTCCCTCTAACTAGTGTTCTGCCCTTCAATGATGGATGGCACTTGAGGGACTGGAATTGTACTGTATGGGTCTGACATGCATTTCCTTATTTCCAGTGAGTTACAGAGGAATGGAGCCGCTCTTCGCTTTAAGGCTTTTCTCACAGTCAGTTGAGGATATCTCCGAATTCACTGCAGCTCAAGGACCTTGCAAACTCAATGAGGACTACATGCAGTGAAACTGAAAATGTCCCCCTCTGCACTAAATGGAAAGCAGCAGTACGTCTTTTTTTTTTTTTTTTTTCTTTCACACACAAAATGGAAATATCCTTTCCTGGTGAAGGGATCAATTCTTAATTTGCGGTTTTGTGTTAACATGGTATATCATGGAGTCAATATTCTGCATGCCTTAAGCTGAATAGAAATTACTTGAATTTGTCTTGCATGTCACAGGGCTATGCATTTAATGTGACATGACTGAACATTTTACTGCCCTATTACACAAAATCATCAGAATATTTTCTTTATAGATTTTCTGGCTTTCAAAAGTCCCCTTAAAGCTCACTTTCTGGCACATGCAATCCGTTGTTCTCAAGCCAGAAGTAGAGTAATTCTGACAGAATATTGCATGACGATGTAACTTGTTTCCATCATTTCTGCTCTAATTAGAGAGCGTACTCGACTTCAGTGTAAAATTGTGACCGATTTTTGCCATAGTTCTAAACTAGGAAGCTGTAACAGAGACATGTTGATCTGCATACAATTCATCGGTCACCACCAAAGGTCCATTTTTACTAATTTTTGTTCAATTTCCCTTTGGCCAACTTCCTCTCAGATGGTCACAATGCAAGGTCCCAACACTTGTCACTCATCTTGATGAGCTGTCTACTTTGAAACAGTATCTAGCCTGGAGATGAGGCTACCCATCAAATGCGCCGCCACCACAGGCACTGAAAAAAACAGATGGCGAGTGCAGCCACTTTAATAAAAAAAAAAAACGACAGCGATGTTTACTCTTGTTGTGCATTTGCTGTATGTCTTTTCTTTTCTTTTTTTGTCCTCCTCTTCCTGCTTTTCCCGTTTTATTGTTGTTATTGTTGTGGCTCCCTTGCACTTGATAGCCCCAATTTAGCTCCCCACAAGCCACATTCACAGGACACAAAGGCGTAGTGGATGTGCCAAACATTATTGCAAAATCTCATTGAAAAGTCTCCACATTTCAGCCAAACGTGGAGGTTTAGCCATGCACAACCAAGGTCACAGACACATCCAGACTGCTGAACTGTGTACATGACCCAATTTACCCATCGGTTCATTAAATTTTCAGTATATCACCTCATAATGTAGTGGATGTCCCGTCCATTTATGTTATTTTAATGCGATGAAACACTTATATTGCTCTTTTAATGCCCTTTTAATACACAAAACAGCACTAAAGTGCAGGTGTGGCGTTCATTCAATTAACCAAAATACTTGGCCCTCCCAGATATGCCCAAGTGTTCCCGCCTCTCCCCCACATTTATTCCCATAACTGAGCAAATATTAGGTCAACTGTGTTACTGCGCTAGATTATTTCTGTTAGAGGGGTTCGACAACATTCAGAGGACACGAGCATTGACCCATCTTCAGCATGTCGATGCTTGTAAAAGTCAATCAAACACATGCAGCTGAATGCAATGGATCAGTAAGGAACACCAGGAGGGGGTGGAATCACGCTGGCCTTAAAAGCCGATATGATGACCCCCTGCTGCCTGGTGTGTTCCGGGTTTCCCTTTAAGTCCATAATTTAAAGACAGGAATTTTCAGTTTCCTTTTAATAAGTATATATTCAATCATATTCTTGATTCCGTGTGATTCTTGTCCCCCTTGCCTTAATCAAAGCCTTGTCAGAATAAGCTATCGCCTGGCAGAGGGTGCAGACGGGCAGAGCAGCGTCGGGAGATTGCTGCTGCTGCTGTTCTTTTTCCTTTTGCCTTTCTTGCTACACAAAAGCCAATCTTCATATTTCATCATGTTATAAATTTGAATTGTCCTGCCTCCAAACACGCAGCTGTATTGTTCAGAGAATTGCGGGAACGGAGCTTTCCGTCCGAGTGCGTTAGTATTTTGACTTTCCCACAGAATTGTCAGTCATGCAGCAACTCCCCGTCTACAGCGAACGGCCATGTAAAGCTTCGCCTCTGCAGGGTTGTTATTTAGCCGCTGCATGGGCCGCTTACATGATTCTGAAGATCGGATTTTGTGAGATTATGTTGGTGTTTGTCCATACTTGGCATTAAAACGATGTGACTGTGATAATGATTAACACAGATTTGAATAATACAGTTATCTCTTTATATAATGTGGGCTGATATATGCGGTTTGGCTGGGATGCATCCAGGCTACATAGTGCTCTGATAGCAACCTGGGGCTGACCACTTGGTTTCTGGTTTGAGGATATGATGTACGATGGGATGATAAAAGTTGTGCTGGAACAACCATGGCCCAAAGGCAAGGCTATGTAGTCCACAAGTCATGGAAAAAAAAATGGTGAGAATGTCACTACTGAGTAAAAAAAACTCTCCGAAACTATGTTCTTCACTTCGTTTCTACGTTCCATTAGCAGCTTACGTTCCCTAGTTAACCACGTCTCACACTGCAGACTGACTTTGGAAATCAAAGGCAGAATTAGCGGAGAGATAACATCTTGATCGAAAGGGGAGGGAAAACAACAAATAGATCATGGAAGACATCCGTTTTACATGTCAATAAGATCAATGAGTGAAAGATAGTGAGCATGAAAGGGGCGCATAGGAATTAACTCCAGGTGTCCTGTGAGGAAAATAATTCCCTCTTTGATAATTAGAGCTGTAGATCACATATAAGGAAGACTTTGATTTTCTTATTGATGAAAAGAAAATGAGTTGCACCTACGTTATTTGGTCTTATTTGAACATAGAGACGGTAAAAACCAGTCAACATGTTGGGTTTATATTGGGATATTTTTTCACCTCTGTTGTCTCCTGGTTTTATACAAAAGAAAAAAGCTTTTTCTACTAAAAATCAAGAAAGCTAATTTGTAATGGGTTAAATGGAGGCTCTTGGAGACATGTTAGCATGTGGGCAGCAAACTAAGATAAAAGCACAACAGTAACATATTGCGACCTGAGTAGAAAAGCCCATTACAGTAAGTGTTTCTGGGAAAATTCAGTTCAAGGAAAAAATAAACAGCTTAAATGCGACGGACATTTGAACAGCAAGACTGAATGTTTCTTTTTCTGCTGTTGCGAAATGAAACATCCCCTATACCTGCTAGTATGTGGCCGTGGAGCGCTGCCACTGTGGCAGAAAGGGCCATAGAGTGCAAAAGCCTGAAGAGGGAAGAAAGCTTCAAAGGCAGGGACCAAGAAAGAGACATTCAGACATGGAAGAAAGAACGAACGTTTGGGTTGTGAGACAGGAATAGACAAGTGACTCTTCAAGTAAATGTCACACAGCAATCAGGGACGGGTCGTGCAATGAAACGGTCTGTCTAATTATCATGACAATAGTTTTCATTAAATCAGTCATAAACTTCACAAAAATGTATTTTTGGTGATTTTTTTGCTCAGCTCCGTCTTCACTTCCAACCTCAGAGCTGTCACCAATTATTAAGCCAAATAACGTCTCGCATGTTTTATTCGCTAATCTGCATCCGGGAAACCAGACTTCTTCTGCTTCTCCACTCGCAGCAGAACCGAGCAGCAGAAGCAGCAGAGTTCAATGAAGTTGTTCGGCTAGAAATATATATTCTTAACATTTTCTAACCAAGTTTGCTTAAGCTTCCTTGACCTGTGCAGAATTTGTAATGGAGTTACACTTTGTGGCACAAAAAAAAGTACAAAAAAAAAAGCCTATTGAGCGTCCAGTCACAACCCCACGCCACAGGGATTTAGTCTACATGTCTTTGAGCTTTTCTAATTAAATTGCTCGGAAAAGTGAATGGGAAATGTGAGGTTTCCTATTTCAGGAGTGAGAGAAAAAGAGGGAGACAAAGGAGCAGAGTGGGCCTAAATGTAATTATGCAAGCAGGTTATCGCATATGATAAGATTATAAAATTTGGTAACCCTTTACAAAAATCCATTTCCCAATAATGACACCTAAAATGTCTATGCAGTGATGTTCTTCATCATTCAATGTTACATGTTATAGTGTAAAAGTGATTATTACATTTTCATACTGAACGATTGACATTGCTCATGCATGTTTTGTTCAAGTGTATTTACACCATATTGAACATGTGTTAAGAAATGGGTCTGTATTTTAATGCTAATCAGCAACCATGTGTTCAGTATTACTCCCTACATCAACTGTGGCGCAGCCCGCAATAAAGATTTAAATGAGCAGCATTAATAAAATACCTGTATTGGCCTAAAGAAACAAATGCAGATTTCTAAATTTAGGCACTGATGTCTCACTAATGCCTTTCAAACTCGACATGCATATTCTCCTCTCCCCGAAGCCCGCTCTGCATGAATATGAGATTGAATACAGCATATAGAGTTCTGCTGTTTATTATCCGAGGTGACTGCACTGATAAAAGATTCAAGCGAAAACGATGTAGGCATCTCTCGAGTTAACTTGAGTAGCGGTAGGTCTGCGGTTAAGACGTACTGCGCTGTAGGTTGTGTGACGTCTTACTGCAAATGGATGGGTAGATTATCTGGAGACCTACTTTCTATGAATTTGTTGCCTTGCAGCTCCACTTACTGATTGCAGAAACAAAACTGGTATTGTGTTGGGTAACACTTTCTATGACGCCCATGTCTATAATGCATCATAAATATACTTATAATGTGTTGTGATCTGCTTTTAGCACTGTATAATTATATTTATAAGCACTCGTGCATATGCATAATGCTTTATAACAATAATCACAACACATCATAAAGTATTTTATAATGACATATAAGGTCAAGTATCATAATACTTCATCATTGCTTGTCACTCACTGCCTTTTTTTTTTCTTTTGCGAGGAACATAATGTATTATAAATCCCATAGTTGTAATCTTCTAATAATGGATTATAATCACTGTTATAATGTGATTATAAGTTCCTCTAAGTGGTCATTGTTTGCTTCAAGTAATGTAAAAATGAAATTTTCAACATTGTATGTGTTGTTCTTGCATGAGGCTATTTTTCATTGTAATTACCAAAAATAATGAACACTTAGAGGAACTTATAATCACATTTTAATGCATTATAACAGTGATTATAATGCATTATAAAAAGGAGTATAATGTATTACAGCTATGAGATTTGTATGATCTTTGCAAAAACAAATTGTCAGTGAGTGACCAGCAGTTATAAACTATTATGATACTTGACCATATAAAGGCCTGGAAGGGCGTGACGAATAAACAACATGAAAATGCAAAATACTTGCCTGTGAATATTATATGTCTAGGGCTTTTATTGTGAAAGATAAGAACGGAAGGAGTGGATCTGGTCTGCGGTGCCTTTGTCAAGATTGAAAGGTGTAATAAGGTTTACCGTCTTGGTTCGGCCTCCGTGTTGTTGTTTCATAAACTCAACCCGTTCTGCACAACGTGATTGGTTGATGCCTTTATTCGCGGTGCGAAAGCTCAGAAAATCGACCTCGTTCCGGAAAAAACATTTGCGTTGCGTTCTGTGTGAACGTATTCATGTCAAAAAACAACAGTTTGAAAAAATGAATTGACGTGCGAATTAATTGCACACAAAAAAACGTGTGAAACGGCCTTAAGTCATTATAGAATGCTTTATAATGTGTTATGATCACTGTTATAAAGCATTATGAATATGCATGAGTGCTTATAACTATAATTATACAGTGCTATAAGCAGATATATAATACATTATAAGTTTATGATGCATTATAGACCCGGGCGTCATAGAAAGTGTTACCGTTTGAACTAAGTCAATGAAAGAATAGTCATGAAACTGGGAACTGGACTTATAGGATAATCATAAACCTGAATCTCTTCGTAATAAATAATTTGTTTGCTTGTTGTTGTTTTTTTTGCATTGGCAGCTGCTGCAGATCAATATTGTGTTGTCAAGGTTCAGAATGCAATTTCCAGTCAGTAATTGGCCAGCAAGCCAAACATATTGTTGTGGGCAGAGGCATGAAGCTGTTCCCCACACAAGCATTTTCACAAAACACCTCCGTGCACCAACAGAGAAACGATTATATTACTTACAACTCCAACTACATCATCATTTAGAGCCGTTTCCTCCCTGTCCTCTAACCAATGTTTTGTATCTATTTTATCTGGAGATGCCTTGTGCGTGTCACAGTTTGACAAAGCCTTAGTATTGGTTGACATATCACACCGCATATCAACTTCTCAATTGGAGGAGCTGGTGCATGGCGTGATCTGTCAGCAGGTGCTAAGGCTTTGTCAAATGCAGTGATACAAAAGCCAGTCTTCAAATATAGGAACTGTAAGACAAAATGGTGGATGGTGAGAAAACTGACAGGAGGTGTACCGTCACCCACTGAACCATCTACAGCGGCTTCTCCTGACGTGCCTCTGGCCGACACGTCCACGCATCAGCCTTTGTCAGCAAGAGGCTCGCCTGCTGAGGAAATTGGCCGAGAATTCAGACCTCACCGAATCCGTGAAGGAGAAATGTGCCTTAAACTTTCCCTGGGATCACCCTCTGTGGAGCCAAAAACAGATTAATAAACCAAAACATGTAACCGTTAATACTAAAAGTCGTTTATCAGCAGTGCGATGAAAATTTTCCGCACCACAACTATGCACACCGGTTCCGGTGTTCCATTTTCATCAACGAAGCCAAATGAGTTTCCTCCTAAATAGAGCTTGTGTTCACTCCACACAACACAAACTTATCCAGACAGACAGTTAACTATACAATACATAAACTAATCGGACCCCAATTTTGATGCTAATGCTGACATTAGCTTTTGTGGCTAGCCCTTACATTAACATATAACCTTAGCAAGTACATATTAGCTACATCACCACCTAGCTGGTGGGCGATCTCAGGCCACATATTTTCCTTTATTTGGTTGTTGAAGTAGTAGTGTTCGTCGTACATTATAGAGTGCTCTAGGGGTGACACATTTTTGTTGGCCAACCCGAAAGTTAGCATCACCCTGGGATCCCTCGACAAAAAGCCAATGGGATTTTTCCATTGGGTTTTGGATTATTGGCAAACAAACATTTATGATACTTACACTTTTTGTTTTTGAAGTGTAAATTCAATCACCAGAAGTAAAAAGCTAACGTTAAGCTATGAACGAACTACACCACGGTCGCATGAGCGTGAGTATACACAACAAGGATGTAAAGGTGGACGAGTCTCATTTAGCCACTTGTTAGCAACCGCCTTTTTTAAGATACACAAAATTCACGAGGGTATTTATTGATATATTTTATGTTGTAGAACAAAACGTTAAAATCTCTTATGCTTGTATCAACCACAGACCTTATTTCAGGCATCTAACTAAAAACCCATTCAAAAAAACCCATTGACTTCCAGACGAGGGAACCGGAAGTGCTAAAGTGCTAACTCATTTCTGGGTTTTAGGACTCATTCCAAAAGCAGTCTATTGGGTGTTGAGAAGGTGATGGCCCATTGTTATTCCGAATCACCAATAGTCTGAAAAATGTCCACATTGGAACAAAAAAAAAGCCCAGCCCATCTGTCTGAAAAGTCTGCTACCCCGAAAACAAACGGCTATTGTTCCGAGGCCCATTGCGCCGGACATACACACTCTCCGTGCAACAAACAGAAGCACATGGCTAATTATTATGCAGAATGACGGAGATCAGTTAGACCAAAGGATTTCATTGGCAGGCAGAAATCTTCCCCTCCACATAATCAGTTTTTATAAATTCCTGTGCTGATTTTGCGGATGAAAATCTGTGCTTGGTGTGAAACGGCCAGTAGAGACCAAACATATTCAGAATGATCTCCAGGGCTGCGTGAGAGGCCGTACACATGCCGCATCATTTGCGCGCTCAAATCCATCCTCAAATGCGAGATGAAAATAGTTCAACTTTTGGAACACTGCAGCACGCACCTCATGTCATGTGACGAGGAAACAACCAATCACAGCCCGCAAATATCTTTTCTTTCTTCCATAAATATCAGTTTATGGTAAAAATATATGGAGGAGAAGTTAATTATTATAGTGCAGGACTACCAGAGCTTTACAATCTGTCCAGTGGACTATTAACTTGGCTTCACCCCTTTCTGTCAGAGGACATCGCAACATTCGGTTGAAAGGTCCACCAAACTGACACAGAGAAATCGAGTGTAAAGCTACTGTGAGGGATTTACAGGGCTGGAAATGCATTTGTCTTTGCTCTGATTCTGTTTATTTTAGTCAGTGAGGCTTCTGTGAAATTATCGCAACTTCATCATCATCGCAGCACGCAGGTTTTGGTTGCTTAGAAACGGCGTAACAGTAGCGCAACCTCCCAAGCACATTGGAAAGAAAGAAAAACGGCTGCCGTTTTCCATGTGTTTTTTAATGCGGCATGTGTTCGGCCCCTAAAGTGATGCGTTCACATGTTTTTCTAATAGTTCAAAAAAAGTAAACTTTTTCCAACAATGCTGTCTATAAAAGCAGTTGCTGCTGTGTGTGTGAACTGTTGTACACAGAGCACCACCTGGGGAATAAAGGCGTACCAATCATCTGCAGAATATCTCCACAGTATTGTAACTAAATGGTTAACTGCATCCCCATCTCACATGTCACTTTCCGTATAGGTGAGGTGACAAAGCCTTCAAGCCTACACATTCTAATTTTGCTCGTGAGATGTGAAAGTGCATGTCTGAGGTTACAAGCTCTGCCATTGTTCTTTTGTATTCCATTACAATGAGCAGGGGAAAATGTGCACGTCAACACTATGTTTTGCGTGCTTGTAGCAAGTTTCCCTCGGTTAAAAATGCTCCCCTCTGGAGGGGAGAAAAAAAAAAAAAAAAAAAAGAGACTGTTTTTTGGTAGCTTCTGCTTACTGTGAGAAACTGTTCTGAACACTTGAATAACAAGACTTGACATGTCATAGCTAAAGAAATACAACACAAAAACCCTGGTTTTCTTGTTGTTTTTCCTCATGGAGGATGACAACCACAGAATGCATCACACCCAGTTATTACACTGATAGCCAGCAACAGACGCTAATGTCTGCTCACATGTGAGATATTTCTTCTTTTTTCCTTTTTGTTTTCTCGCTGAACTTTTTAGTCATTTGCCACATAAACTGTTTTGCAGGGACCGCAAATACACCATTAATATCACTCACGCGCTCCCGAACGATAGTAGCTGTTTTCTCCCTCCCCCCTCCCCGCCCGTTATCCCTCTACGAGCTGTGGGTCTCTCATATTTGTTCGCCATCGATCATAGCGGTGTGGCGCGCACGCTGGAAAGCAGCCGGTGGGGAGAGGCAGCATTTGCAATCAAACAGAGAGGAGCAGTGTGAAATCTCAGGAAGAGGCAGCTTCCCCCATGCCCGTGGGCAGGGGATCAGACGATGAGGAAGCCTGCCTCAGACACTCAACACCTCCCACTGGCACCCTGATGCAAGCAGCATGCAAACCCACCCCTCACATGTATCTGTCAGCCGGGGGGGGGGAGGGTTAAGCTCTGTGTGTACCCCCACTCTGTGGAGTGCAAGTTATGCTACTGCAGTGGAGGTGCTTTTAGAAGTAAGGTTCACTGGGAGTCGTTGATGTGGTATTGAAGGTGGTAGAAGGTGGAAATTACTGTGTTTTTTTTTACCCTTTTTCATGATATTGCTTTAAGCGAGCAGATGGGGCTGACCCTATATATAAAGGAGGAAGCTACAGGTGCAATCTATCTTCAAGTCTAGAGGAAAAGAATTCAGCTGTGCAGAGACTCAGAAATGTCATTGAGTCACTGCTCTTCAAAAAACCAAATCACAAGCTCTCTAAATCCAGTCAGCCTGTTCCAGCCAGTGGCGTAATAGTGCTGCGGTTCGCCCATCTGTCCTCCATTGTCCACCATGGCTCTCCCCATCCATGACATACAAGACTATAAACTCCAAAGGGTTTGTTCCAGACTGCGAGCAGATTTATTTCAGGTGCACGGTACAGTACGGGAGAAAACAGGCTCGAGTGGGTGGGAAAATACCCAATTTTCCCACCGCGCCTTTTGGCTGCACCTTTCACCCCCGATGTTGACTCATCTCGCTTCGTCGCGTACCGCCGAATATTCAAAACAATGGTCCAGCGTGGGAGTGTGTTTTGATGTGCAGAGCAGACGGTATTCTGCCACACTGTAAGTGGGCACTGCAGCCACAGATGGCTAATAGTCGCAGCAAAAGGGAGACACAAAAGTGTAATTATCAGGATTGATTTTTTTGTTTTTATATATATTGTAGAGATAGATTTGAGTGTGACAGAAAGGTCAGGGTAAGCAAATGTAAAAACCTTCACAAATAATACTTTCTAAGCAATTCATCCTTATTACATGTTGAAATATTTGTGTGAGCTGACGTGTACCACCACTTCTACATTTTACTTGGAATACCGTGACTTTTTCTTGCACTTTTCACAAGCTGCTGGGACTCTCTTCTGCCCTCTTCATATCATGTTCTTCAGGCGATTCATACAGCACAGTGCCAGAATTTTTTGCACCGCGCCTCATAAGCCGCATGAACATAAAAACAATGTGGAGAGCATGTGAACGAGCCGACGCACGGCGAACGATGGTGCTGTGACTTATCGATACAATGTTCACGTCGTTTTTGTAAAATAATTTGTAAACTGTTGGTCATAACTTTTTGTTATTTGTGAACAAATATAATTATTGAAACATTATTTAAAAGTTTTCTGAATCTGCTCTTTTAGGGCAAACATGATGAAGGCTGTGATATTTTTGTAAATTAGGGCTGTCAATAAATTGAAATATTTAATCGCATTTAATCGCATGACTGTACATAGTTAATCACGATTAATCGCAAATTAACCACACAATTTGTATCCGTTCAAAATGCACCTCAAATGGAGATTTGTCAAATATTTAATACTTATATCAACATGGGAGTGGGCAAATATGCTTGCTTTATGCAAATGTATGTATATATTTATTACTGGAAATCAATTAACAACACAAAACAATGATAAATATTGTCCAGAAACCCTCACAGGTACTGCAAATCATAACATGGCTAAGTGCAGCCGAACAGGCAACAACAGCTGTCAGTGTGTCAGTGTGCTGACTTGACTATGACTTGCCCCAAACTGCATGTGATTATCACAAAGTGGGCATGTCTGTATAGAGGAGACTTGTGGGTACCCAGAGAACCCATTTTCATTATCATATCTTGAGGTCAGAGGTCAAGGGACCCCTTTGAAAATGACCATGACAGTTTTTCCTCGCCAAAATATAGCGCAAGTTTGGAGCATCATTTAACCCCTTTCTCGACAAGCTAGTATGACATGGTTGGTACCAATGGATTCCTTAGGTTTTCTAGTTTCCAGTATACCAGTATCTTCACTCTAACTTTAAAACTGAGCCTGCTACAACCTAAAAAAAAAAAAACACAAGTTGTGTTAATGCATTGAAGAAATTAGTTGCACTATAATGAATTTGCGTTAACGCATTATTACCGCGTTAACTTTGTCAGGCCTAATGTAAATATTAAAAATAATCATGATGTCAAATTTCATAGTTTTAAGTCAAAAACCTTCAAATTTCCTTTGGGGACGACCTTCCAAACCCAATATCTTCAAGTATCTTTTATTCACTGTCGAAATTCAGAATGTGTCTCTTTATCCTGCTGCATAATATGTAGGAGCATCCTGACTGGGACGCTGCTCCTAAAACCTGAATGATACCCGATTATAGGCGACAAATAAACACAGGAAAGCACTTTAACTAATAACACTATGGGTAAATATACAAACGCACCACCTTAACGCCATAAAGTTCCAGTTGGAATATTATTGGAGTATTATAAAGTAGGCCTACTATAGAAGATGCAAAGCCCAAATAGAATAATATAACAATAATATAATAATAATAATATCACAACTGATTATGACTGACACAGTATAACATGCTTAAAGGCATAATAAATAAATAGGAATAAGTCACAAGAGATTGCTGATACACACGCCAACATGAGAATCAGAGAGTACTGGCACCTATTATTTTTTTTCCACTTCGAGCACTGCGTGTATGACAGGAAATTACATGCACTATAGAACGCTAATGAGAGCATGCAGCAACAATCACTCCAACACGACAGGTTGCGGTTGAATATAGACCTCTCATTTGTTAAGTTATCTATTAAAGAACAGACAATATGTCAGAGCTACTTTTATAAATAAAACCGTATAAGATATTGATGAAAACGCTAACAGACAAGGTAATGGCCTAACTAAAATAGCCGGCATTAGAGCATCTATGTTCTCTCCGTCGATGACGTGCGATATGCGGCTTTGGCACCGTTTGGAAGGAAAAATGGCAGACTTTTTGGCGAGCTAGACGCCGCGTTGAGCTGTCATCGCTGATTTTCTGGCCCCTCGGTTGATGACGAGCGCGGCTCAGGATGGGCTTTAATTCCTGTCACTGGTGCACGGCATCATTTTACATTACGTGCTTTCTTTTCGCTGGCATTTCATTACATCAAGTCCAAATTATATTTTCCTGAAAAACACGGTCGACCCTAAAGTCAATTACCAGTCAGTGAGGATGTGGCAATTAACCTTTATGTCTTTTATCCCTTTGACTGAATTAGTTAAAAGAGAAATTACACATTAAATAGGCAAATATGGGACATTGCTGGCTAACTGTAAGCCCTTTCACATGCACACATTTATTGGATAATTCATAAAGAAAGAATGCCTAATTACGGCATGTGAGGTGTTTTAGAAAACCTGTGTAAATGCACCTTTTTTCTCCCTCCTCCCCCCCCGTGCAGTTGATTTTTAGTCGTGGAGCCACGCAGACTTTTACACAAGGGGCGCTTGGTGTGGCATAAACCTCCTGGAAGCTGTGGAGAGGTTTTAATCAAGTGTGAAATCCTTTTGGAGTAGATGCCTACACGACTGTGCTTGTGCTTAGAAGCGTACTCCTCAACCCCTTTCTCCCCCCTCCCTCCCCCACCCAACTCTCTCCTCCTATGAACATCTTTTGTATCAAGAGTCCATTCCGCCGCAGCGATGCATACAGACAACGCTCTTAGCGGAGCCGAGAAAATGAAACTCCAATCATCATGCATGAGGCGGCGGCGCGTACACGGGCGCACTCTTCGCCTTGTCTCAGAGCACCGAAATTTGGTTTTCTTCTTTCCTAATCGGGCATAAAAGTGTCGTTCATTCGTTTTGAAAAGAATCACTGACATTGGCCTTGTAAACAGAAAGAGGAATTTGCCACTTAAGCATAATGATATAATTAAGCATGAATAAGGCAGAGCGCTGCTCAATTGTAAAGTAAATGTATTAAATAGCCCTAAACATCTTGCAATTTAGGATTATTGGAACAATGAGATTAACGGCAACAATGGACGGAGCTATGCATTCTGTAATAAACAATGGGACAATTGTATATGGATTACCCATGAGGACTGAATGTTGGAGACATAAATAAGGAAAATGAGTAAAGCACAGCTCCCACTATTTTTTATTTAAGCAGCATCGGAGCAAATATGATTTAAAGACATTTAAAACAGTCACTATATCCTGACAGTAGTGCATGAGACAGGTAATCCGAAAAAAAAATCATGTGCCTCTGTGTCCTCCGGTGCTCCTAATGGCATCTGCAAGATTTCACAGACCGGAGGAAATCAACCAATCAGAGCTGAGCTGGAGCCTTGCCATCAATCAATCGCAAACGCTGATCAAATTCTGTAACTATAATGCCTATCTTTTGCACAAAATGTTTTTAGAAACATCTTGACCGCTTGATCGGAGTTTGCGAGTGATTGACAGCTGCCTCCGTTGAATGAACAGCCAATAGGAACGCTCTCTCTCTCAAATGACCTGTGATTGGCCCAAGTTTTTTGAAAGCCTGAAAACAGAGCCATGAGGAGGTGCAGAAGTCTAGTTTCCTCTCAGAACACTTGAATTATAATATGCTGAAAGGTTATTATGGAGTTTTTTGCCCAACGATGCCAAAAACATCCTGCCAAACACTGCTTTAAGCAGTTTAAAATCTGAAATCACACACAAGCTGTCTCACTCTGCCTTTTGATTGATTGAAGTCTCGGTGGTCCAGATGCAAGTTTTTTTTTTCCCCAGCCTCAGAGCTCTGACATTTTGTGGGATGATTATCTATTGCCACTAGTCATGAGCGCAATACTGATGCTACGTCTCATAGGCTTACTGTCATGGTGGCATTTGCTCTATTAGTTGTGAACTCTCACCGCTGCCTTCTAATACGTCATCCGTCTCGGGTTGCATCATCCGCATGCAGCAACATCTCTCTGCTCGTCGTGTGTGTGTGCAGCCCTGAGCTTTCTTTCTTTACGAATACATTTACTCTCTTTCACACACGCCGTCCCGTCGCCACAAAAAAAAGAAAAAACAAGTGATGGACGTGTTCTTTCATGGCGCGGACAGCGTCGAGGCGTTACAGTAATGCATTCATCACGGCAATCAAAAGTTTACATGGAGGGGGGGTGACACAGCAGACTCACAGATCTTCTGCTCTCCTCTTCGCAGACATTGATTTGGCTGTCCTAGTCGGAGTCTGAGGGGATAACAAAGATAAATTGAGTGGTATTTCCATTAAATCCGGGGCTGTGTGTTTAGCTTGTCAACAGGTGGGCTGCTTAACAAGTCTATTAGCCGCCAGCTGCACATTTTTTGGTAAACAAATAACGTGGGTTCTTCTTCTGTGCAGTTTTACTTTTCAGTCCTACTCTTCTTTGAGCGATGGCGCCGAGGCAAACTTATTTCGGAGCTTTTCGCAGCTTGTACATTTAAATGAGGTCACTGAGTCATGGGCCCATTTATTTAATTAGGAGCAGTTGAATAAAAAATGGATGATAATCAAGGGCAGGGAACTCATTTCAGCACTGTCAATCAATAACTCATCCAACAATGGTTTTGCCCAAAGGGACCCAGCCATTCCCCCTTTGTAACCAAACACTGTCTGTCTGTCATCCTTGCTGTCTTTTTTCATATTTGGGGCACCATTTACTGCACACAAATCGCATGTAATAGAAATCAATACTGTATTGAGCATGTTAACAATACAGTGATGTATTACAAGCATGCCAGACAAACTGCTGTTGGATACTTCTAAATGGCATAGACACAGCACGCCATCTCCTGAATGTATCACATCAGCTAGTGGACTACACACACACACACACACACACACACAGTAGTGCTCATTACACAGCGCATAGCAACAGCTACATAGCAACTGCTGCCGACTGCTTAGCAACAGCTGCAAAGACATCAAGGAGGGGAGGGGGGGTGGCGGCGGTGGGTTTCATGGGGTGTTTCAGATGACACCATTTCTGTTCACAAATGGCTTTTTACAACTTTTTTTTATGAATGTTGTGATGTTTATCGCCACGAAGCTCTTCTGACTCTCTGACGGTGCTGTTTTTCCTCTCTCTCCTTTCCCACAGACATCCGCTCCCTCCCTGACGTGGCGATGACCGGAAACTGTACGACCGAGTGCAGCGAGTTGGGCCACTCGGACGCCTGCTGGATGCCCGGGCATCCCTCTCCCGTACGCAAGACCAGGAACCCCCCGAAACTCTCCACCTTCGTGCCTTACCAGGAGAGAGGGAGCCTGGGACGCCTGGCCAACGGGAGCGCCAGGATGGGCGGCGAGGAGCACCGGCCGCGCCTCCCGCCCTCCCGCAGTGCCTATTCCAACAGCGGTCACGACGCCGGTCAGGACTGCCCCTTAGAGGAGATGCCCCTGAGCGTGGCCTCTGAGTTCCCGCCCACCTCCCCCGCCGCCCACACTCCAAAAAGAGAAATTTACCTGTGAGGAAGATCCGATTGGTGCACAAACGAAAAAGGAAAAAGGTACACCCACTCCAGAAGGGGAAACAGGCTAAAGCCAATGCCCGTCTCGTAGGTAACAATAGGCTGTGACTCATCCAATCACTGGCACGAACACTTGTGTTTTGTCATTTCCTCCTTAAATTATTAATTTATTAGCATATTTATTACGAATTCCACAAAGTTAATTGATGCACTCACTCATTTATTTATACAAAATCCTGAAGGATTCTAACCGATCAAAAGGAAGCGCAGACGGTAATTGCTACTTTAGTAGTGACTAATTATTGTTGTAGTTAGCCAAGTCCCATTCTGTGAAGTGATCTCTTGAATTTGAAAGTTGTGATCAGTGCTCTTGTGCCATTATTAGATATAATTTCATAGACAGCCAGTCAGGCCCTATCGGAAAGGCTTAACACTTTCAATCAAAAATCTTAATGTACAGTGCTGTAAATACATTTGAATGGTGTGTTCTACATATATTTTTGTCTGGCGTTTAAGCTAAAAAAAACAAAAAAAAAAGAAGAAAACTTTGCCTCAGAATTTTTGCATATTTAAAGCTTTTCTTTGCTGCTGCTGTTTAAAACTTGATTGAAAACCATCATTCGGAAAGTGGAGCTCGATATCGTGGTCGCTCACACACACACACACACACACAAACACACACACACACACCTTCGACCCCTAATCATAGTAGAATGGCCTTTACCTCTGCTCCCTGTAGAGCTCTGCCACTGGTGGAGAAAGCTGTGTGGCAACATTTAAACTGACATTATGTTCCACTGACTCGCAGCACTGTGACCTCTCATGAAACCGGTCGACTTGGCCACAGTACCCCGGAGTCACGATGACCAAAACGCGGAGTGTACTCACCAGATGCGTTCTGATTGGCTTTTTCCTATATATAAAACCCTTTGACACACTCTGTTGATGAAATCCTACCAGTGTATCAGTTTAAGAAGCTCTTCTCTGTCGTGACAATCAGACGGGCTCTTGCAAACCCCCCCCCCCCCTAAAGCTTGCAGTCCTTTCCCCTTCACGAACCATAAGAACTTGCATAGATCTAATGAATGCATAAAGAGGTATTTACATGAAAGGGCACTTGAGCGTGGAGAACTACTGGAGAGATTGAGCACTTGCGGAAGTTAATATCACGCCGATGTACTACACCAGTGCTCCATGTTGAGAGTTTTTCAAAGTAGCAGTTCTCACTAGATACGTATACTTCTTTCAGAGGGCAATTCAATACACAGTGTGGACCTTGAAGCAAAGAGTATAGAAGCAAAGAGACGACACGCTGGACGCTAGATGGCCGCTATTTTCGACTGAAAACGCCAAATCCGTGGCCACCGATGTATAAAACAGGATGATTTTTTTGTTTTTAGGTAAATCAACTTCCCAGTACAAACACTTAAATGGCCCTCATTTAAAAAATGATGTCCTAAAAGTTGTAAAATGAACTAATAGCCAAATCCAGAGTTATTTTCCTCGGCATAGTGAACGTGCATCAGACCCACGAGACTGCACCGCCATGCACGCTTACATGACATTCTCCGGTTCTGGATATATTGGCTGTAATTCATCACTTTTATTATCCTATAATTATGGCTGTCAAAGTTAACGCGATAATAGCGCGTTAACGCAAATTTATTTTAACGGCAATAATTTATTTAAAGCATTAATGCAACTTGTGACTTTTGGGTTGTAGCGGGCTCAGTTCTAAAGCTAAAGTGACAATTCTGGTATTTTATCCTATGCCGCTAAGGAGGATAAATAACGCTCCAAACTTGCTCTAAATTGTGGCAAGTAAAAACTGTCATGGTCATTTTCAAAGGGGTCCCTTGACCTCTGACCTCAAGATATGTGAATGAAAATGGGTTCTATGGGTACCCACGAGTCTCCCCTTTACAGACATGCCCACTTTATGATAATTATATGCAGTCTGGGGGCAAGTCATAGTCAAGTCAGCACACTGACACACTGACAGCTGTTGTTGCCTGTTGGGCTGCAGTTTGCCATGTTATGATTTGAGCATATTTTTTATGCTAAATGCAGTACCTGTGAGGGTTTCTGGACCATTAGACCACTGATTTACAATAATAAATATATACATATATTTACATAAGGCAATCATATTTGAGAGTATTAAATACTTGACAAATCTCCCTTTTAAGGTACATTTTGAACCGTTTTAATCGATTGACAGCCCTAATTATAACACACCCATGGGCTGTATGCTGTAAGCCTGTACCGTGGTGGATGTATTAACGTCTCTGTTCTCAAACAACCGGCTATCTGCCAGTAGCTAGTAGCGCTAGTAGCATGACATAAACATCATTTAATGTAGTTGTAGGCTATTTACTAACACGCAGGGCAAAAGCACAGAACACAACCTCTTATACATCCATGGTCTGTGGTCTATTGGACATCTATTTTGGAGGTCTTTGACATGAAAAAGTTTGAGATTGCTCTCAAAATCTGTGTGTTGGATATTTTCTAATTTCCATTTATGTCCATCACTCACTTTATGCTTCTCTGAGAAGAAGCGGCCGGGCAAAATATTGAGATAAATAGATAAGTAAGTAAGTAAATAGTTATAATAGTATGCATATTGATAATATCTTTATCATTCAACGCAGGCCATTTTGGTAGCGACATTAAAATTATGACAATAGAATATACATAATTTAGTTGTACTTTTGTACGACACTTTGTAGGCAGACGTTTTACTGGTAGTCGATTTCAGTCCAAAATGGCGGAAGCGTAACTCTGCAACTGCAGTGGCGTTCACTTCTTAGCAATATACGTTCTTTGCTTGAAGTCCAATGAATAGATGGGTTTGAAGGCATCTTGGGAGTTATCATCAATAACGAGGAATTTCACTTAAAATGATCAGTTACTAATATCAAAATGCTAAATGTTGTGGAGCTTAAACATAGGTTTAGATAGCAGGCTCGATTTACTGCAACTCCTGTTAATTATGATTTTCCCTCTATTGAGGACAACACGCTTAATAAATTATAAGGCATTTTTCCCTCCTCTGGCTATTGAACAGAGAGTAAAAAAAATAGGGCATGCCCGTGGGCTTCATTTATCTTTACAAAGATTTTCCAAGTGAATCTGAAGGATATGTCTGAAGGACACTGCGTATTAGTCAGTAATTGGATGTTAATGATGACAACACTAGCCTGCCTTACAACGTCGTGGAGCCGGCCGTCCGTCTTTGATTTAAACATTGATTTGATTAGATTTGTAGATACCTCTCACCCCCGCGGAGTATTTCCATAGTGAGATTGTGCGTCTGAGTAAGGGTGGAAGAGCCTTGAATGGACATTTCCTAATTAGGGTGAGTAATGAGTCTCGAGCCGGGGCATGTGTGAGCACACCCCCAGGACAAGGCACCCACCAGATAATGCAAATCCACCCGCAGAGCTACAATCAGTTAAAAGGGGTATTTTTATCAGCGCTTACCTCACCGCGCCGCCATCGGAAAGCGGAATAATTAAACGGAAAACATATGGAAATTACTGGACATGGCCCGTGATTAAATAAGGTGGGCGATTATCCTGCCTTGAGGGGGAGAAAGCACATTATGCCGTTTTCAAAGCCATTTAGCGACTGAAATAAAATTCAAACAACAGCCATGATACACTGTGATTAAACCCCCACGGCTCCCCCAAGCACCCCTCTCTCGGAGCCGCGGATATAGCGGCCGACTCAAAGCAGCGGGGTAAGATCGCTGACCTGGAATTAATGATAAGTGAGAAAGATAGCGATGTCACATAGCCTCAACTTTATCTATTGAAATGCTCGATTCAGATTCACGACTTGCTTTGCATCCGGATTTTATCTCTGAGGTTAAATCTTGATTCCAGCCTTTAGTGAATCTGGTATCAGTGTCTTTGATCGCTGAAATAAACGGGGCACCTCATAGCAGATAAGTCGTAATCATCGGTTTGTTGCTCTGAAGGGAATGACAGGAGTTTGATTTAAGTCCTCTGTGAAATAAAAAAAAAACAAGCCTGGGCCTATTTCCCCCCTTCTCTCTTTAATGAGTTGGACTCTTTTCACTCCAGCCGATAATGACCTCCTGCTACTCACCCCCCCGGAACAATTTATCACCAGGTTTGACCTTTCTTTTGAACTCATGCTGAATGAACTGTGTTTACTCCTCTCTCGAACACAGGAGCGGTTCTCCTTTGATTAAAGCGAGAGGACATCATGAAGCACCTAAATACACTCAAAAGTATGTTGAATACTGTTTAATTTGTACTTAACATTGATTTAATGTTGAATTCACTTGAGTATCTTTTTGCCTCTCTGTAGTGTGTATCGTATGGTGATCATTTCTGTGGACAGATGGACAAAATTGCTGTACTGAAATTGGCAAGGGGATTTTTTTTTTTTTTTTTTTTACCGATCAAAGACTCTTAGAAAAACCGGTTGTGCGGGAAAAAAAAAAAAAAATTTGGTGGCGTAGTGTACATAGATCTCCACAACCCTGTGTCTGCTGTCGAGCAGGCGGTGATTTTAGCATGAATTCCAAAGATAATTGGTAGAAACTGTTTACTCTTTTTTTTTTCCTTTTCTTTTTACTTTTTGAAATGTCAGTGCTGGTTCATATTCAAAAGCCCCCCCCGCCCCCACGCCCCCCACTCCTCTCCTCTCTCTCCCCAAAAACGAACTGAAATTAACTGAACATTTCATCTTTTTCACAGTTCATCTAGAACAAAGACAATTGCCTTGGAAATATGTCTTTGCAAGAGAGAATCTAGTTGTTATCCTAATTGTTGGTATATTTATATAGGATAAAAATGCTTGTGATGCCATGTTTTTGTACAGTTTTATGTACATACAAGTGAAGCTTTCTAAAAGTTCTGAGAAAAGCCGATGGCATATAAAAATTGTAACATGTTTTTTTTCTTGAGATGTGCACATCTTGCCTTGGTTGGATTGACCTTTGCTGAGTCAGTGTGAATGTGGCCGTTCTATGCCTGCACTGTAGTCATTCACCGGCTCCCCACCTCCTGAGGACTTAATCAGTTTTTATGTTTATCGTGAACAGTGGATCGTCTTATCTTACCGGTTTGTTAAACTCCTGTGTTTCGGCTTCGTTCTGTTTTCGCATGTTGACAAAAAATTCTCTTGTAATACTGTAAGTCCTCATGAACTTTGTAATAAAATCACTTCAGGGAAAAAGTGAACGCTGTCAGTGTTTTCTGTTATTATTCATCGCTTTCGAGTGTTAAACAAGGATTTGGCTGTTACATTTTTATAAGAGCAGCCTTGGAGCTACATTGTGTAAAAAATGCGTCTCTCACTCTAGGACCCGAGCTCATTAAGACGAACTAGTATTCTTGTCATGCGGGAACCAGCGCCTCATTTCGAAGTCAGGAAGCCCCAGAATGTTGAGAGGGAGGCATTCCAGGGCTTGAAGTAGGAGAGTCCCAGGACCTGTGTTCACTACTTCAACTAGAACAACAATGAGCCAGAAGTACACAGCCTCCGTCATGCACTTAGCTTTATACGGAACATTTCTTTAAAGCATTGATGAGCTGCCCGTTGCTACACATTTAGCGCCAGGCTTACGACACCGCTGTCTTGTGATGTTAATTCTGATATGTCTGTGTGCCTTTTCTTAAAGGGAGAATACTTAATGGACAATGATCCACGGTTGAGAGCGTTCGGTGAGAGGGGAACTCTTTCTATGTCTGATGTTCACGCTCCATGCATTTCCACTGTGTTTGATCATTAGCACATAAGCTGTGAACTTAATTGGCTTAATTATTATTGCACAGATATTATTTAATAATGTGTGAACTACAGTAGTGCAACATGAGCGATTAAGCAATTTCAGTCACAAACAGCATCCAGGACCGAGTCTTGAGTCACTCTTTCATAATGCAGTCGTCCTACAGTGCAGTATATTCACTCTCAAATGATCAGAGGGAATACGGCACTATACGCCACGACGCCTTCTACTCCTCGTCGCTCGCAGTTTCTGCGCTCAAGGAAATTTGAGACAGCGCTCGTTTTTTATTCACTCGGGGTGTAAAAATGGCAAGGAAAGTCTTGTCCTCTATAATTATTACAATGGCACACAATGCATATATTTTCCTAACACCGCAAGATGTTTCAGTCAAGGTTAAAGCCAGACAGGTGGGCAGTGCTCTGAGTAACTACATCTCATGGTCACTTCCAAAATCCAGGGTGATGATGACGAGAGGTCGTGTAAGCAGAGGGGTCATCGTGTTAAGTCACTTGTGAGATTTTATGATATGATATGTTAGGTGAGCAAAGATGTGAAATATAAACCAAAGTATTGGTATATATGAATATGAATGACTCTGTAATCGCAAGTCATTTCACGAGCATTAAGAACGCCTTTCTTGCTTTAGGCGTGTCATTTGTAGTCTATATTGACTGCGTTTGTGACGTGCTTTCTGTACTTCTTGCACATTGTGGTTTTGTTGCCTAAACCTAACTGCGGCCGTTACCATAGTTTTGTTTCCTGGCGTACAAATGACACGCGAAAAGGCTAAAATGCCTTCTCATTGTAATGTCTTGGTATTTTCCCTTCCTGTGAGATCAGGTTGTAACAAAAATACATTTCGACCTGATGTTGGTGCTCAGCCCGGTCGCATTAAATGGCTTAGTGGCAAGTAATCGCAAGTCATTTCACGTGCAATACGAACACCTTTCTTGCTTTTGGTGTGTCACTTGTACGCCATGGAGTCTGTACTGACTGCAATGTAAACGCATCAGCTTAAATATGCTACGCTCAGAGCTAGTGACGTAGAATAAAAAGTGAGAAAGACTGCTTATGGTGGATGGGTCCAACAAACACAGGACTTTCAACCAGGAGACTGGTGTTTTGAAGTTATGTTAGTTTGTGGCGTGTTTTTTAGTGAAGTTTGTGAACTGTTTTCCGTACTTCCGTTTCATTGTTTCCTTAAGTATTTTACTTAGCTTACGTACTTATTTTAAGCTCAACCATGACATTTCTCCTAAACTTAACTAAGTGGTTGTGTTGCGTAAACTGCTGCCGGTACCATAGTTTTGTTGTGTGGCGTAAAAATTAATAAAGAAGTGTACAAATGACACATGAAAAAGCATTCTCATGATGTGGGACATTTCATTCTGAAACAGAAATGTCAACCTTCTGGTAACCTTGCATGGCAGCTCGATTCTCACAATGTCAGGAGATCACGCGATAATCAAATGTCATACGAAAATCCAACTTGTCTTCAAGTAATGCGTTTGTGTCCGGCTCACCAGACAACGGCCCAATCAGCGTCCTGTGAGGTGTGACTGCAGCTACGGGTGTGGCTTAGTAGGTTGAGACAATAGTGTGAGACGACACAGAGCGGCGACTGTTGGTTCTAAACGATGATGACGACTCCTGAAGAGGTTACCGTAGATGTTGCAATAGCATCAATTATATCAGAACTGGAGAGTATTTCTTTTTTGAAAGAAGAGCAAAGAACAGCAACCAAACGGAAGGCAATGTTTTCGCCTTCAGTTTCTCTTTCATTAGTTTGATTGACAGAAGGTTCATCCAATCACCTGCCAAGTATTTTTTTGAGCGAGCCTGCCCTTTTCCAAACAGTTTCCAATCACGACTTCTCAGATGGTTATGTGAAAGAAACCATCTGACAGGGTCAGGTTAACCTTCTGGTGGCACTAGAAGAAAAGTCATGGGATCGCAAAGTCTAGGATTCATCCTCAAGAATTTTCAGGGCGATCCATCCAATAGTTCTTGAGACATTTCCATCTGGAACAAAAAAGTAGATTGACCAATCCACCCTGCCATTCCTACAGCGATGCAGCTAAATATTCAACAGCGTAAGGTATTCAGCACTAAAGCCCTTGAAATTGCCTTTCACTGCCCTATAACATTGGATCACCCTACTCTACCTACATTATATTTGCTTCAAACATCAAACACATGCTATAGGCACTCTGAGACTGCTGAACAACCGCACTGACCACTGTTATATACAGAGTTAATAGTATTAATTCTTATGGGCATAGATAAAGGCAACAATCTCCCTTGTATAAGCCTGTTAATCTACACTCATTAGGCACATTGTCTTCAGTCATTGCTGCCACAGTGAGCATTATGGATAAGACTCCAGTCAATGTATGGCTTTGTTACATAAAGATTTCTGTGTAGTCAATAATTGGATTGCATTATCTCAGTGAACACTGGCATAAAGTGACATTGAGTATAAAATGGCTGCACAAAAAAATGGCTCATCACAGTTAATTGGATCTTGCAGGTGTTAAGGATCGCTGATTTTCGACATAAAGTGAATACATCCCAAACGCAAAATCACATTCGGCTCAACATTAGATCCGGTCATGTAGAAATGTGATGACGGGCCAACAGTAAGACTGACAGAGAACAGCTTATAAGTCACTCTGATCTTTGACCTTAATAGAGACCTCGACACACACAGCATATACAGTACACTATAGAGGCAGGCTGCCAACCACCAGGGTGCTGACCTGTGAAACGCCATCGCCCGGCCATTTTACGAACACTTCCGACAGCATGACGGACGGGATGCGTTTTTTTTTTTTTCTCCCTGTGAGATGGAGAGTGAAAAGCATCCAAGTGGACCATCCTGGACCTAAGAGAGCTCAGCAAGGCTTTTAGGTCTGAAGGATGCCTCAGCATGGCACAGCTCCATCAAGTCTGATGAGTTTGTGACATGGGTGGACCAAGAGAGCAAAGGTCTCTCACCCTCTTAACTGATGTTGAGGCAAGCAGTAGCCGTGTAATGGACAACTGCCACTGACTGCAAAGGGAGGCATCTCGAATCACCAACACATACAGTATTTCCATTTAAGCAGACATATAGCATTACATATTATTTGGACATACAGGATTTGCAATGGTGGACAGTTATGGATTCACTTTTTCGCAGTTTTAGTATCATGCCACCGATTAGTACGGCGTAAAAAATAGTTAAAGCAATGCCTCTGGGAAAAAAGTGTTTACAGATGCAGCCACCTAGAATTCCCCCTCCCAGCCGGTTGCCAGTCAGTTCCAGTGGGCAACCTCTGGGTGAAGCCAATGCAGAAGTGCCTTAAACTTGCATTCTTTCTAATAGCCAGCAGGGGGCGACTCATCTGGTTGAAAAAGAGAAGTCAGATTGTATAGAAGTCTATGAGAAAATAACCCTACTTCTCACTTGATTTATTACCTCAGGAAACATGCATTTATGGTCTCATAAAGCATGGTATGCTTTAGGGCATGGCTACCTTGTGATTGACAGGTTGCTACCACGACATTGTCTGGTCTGGGAGTTGTCCGTGTTTTGGTCTTACAACTTTAACCCTTCCACAGTGTGTTTTCAGTTCATGACAGTTAAATGATAACATTTTTGGTCACCTGAACTTGGCTCCACCCTCTCGTGTCACTTCTGGTTGCAAATAACCAAGATGGCGACGGTCAAAATGCCAAACTCGAGGCTTCAAAACGACAGTCCACAAACCAATGGGTGACTGTGTCCACTTCTTATATACAGTCCATGGCCAGTTCCCAACCAGTTGTAGTTGTGCCTCATATCTGTAGATCTGTTGCATTGCCCACACAAGTGTAATTATGACACAACCTAAAACTAACACTAACCTAAAATCAACACTTTCTACGCATACTGGAGGAAATAGCCAAACTGGAATCATACATCTGGCACTGCTACAACGAATAGTAGTAGTAGTGCATAATGGAAACTGCTCCTGGTACGCCTCTGCAAAACTCATCCACCCCAAACAAGCAAAATAATATATCATCCACAGACACAAGGAGGACAGAACCTGCCAAAATCAAAAAATAAATGAATGAATAAATAAATGACTCAATAAATAATAAAATATGTCATTAAAATGTGTTCAAAATAAATGGTAGCCATTAATTCATTGATAAAATGTGACATGAATTGATATTTCTGTTTTAATTTGCTTTCATTTATTTATCTTTGGATTAGTTCCCTTATGTATTTGCTCTTCTATTTAATCTCCCTTTTATTTATGTATGTATTTATTTTTATTATTTTTATCTTATATTTATACATTTTTGCATTCATTTTTTATTTATTTTATATTTATTATTAAATGTGTCTATTTATTTAAGTATTTATGCATTTATTTATTTTCCCTTTGTATTTCACCCGTTATTTATTTCCCCAACTTATCTATTTCTGTATTTTCTTTATACATTTCTTTTCACATTTCTTTTTACATTTCTTTGTGCAGTTCTGCCTCATTATGCAAATGAGAGGGCTGTCACTCAACGTGTGTCATCATGAGGTCAGGGTGAATGTTTATATGTTAGTTAGATAAACTGTGGCTGCTTCGGCCTGCTGCTGCTCCCCACCCCCGCTGCCTCGTATTGGTACAGTCTCCTTCCCGAGGTTAAGCTTGTTCAGAGTGGGAACATCTAGGCCGATGCTGATATTTATTTTAAAAATAAATATAAAATAAATACAAATAAATACATAAATAAGTAAATAATGGATTCAAAAAGAATAGATAATACAAAATAAATAAAAAAATAAATAGAAAAAATATAAATATATAAAAATAAGTACATAAATAAATAAAAGGGAAAAACCAGAGGACTAAATAAATAAGGGAATTAATACAAAGATAAATAAAATAAGAAGCAAATTAAAACAGAAATATCAATTTACACATGTTATCATTTAATTAATGGCTACATTTATGTTAATATTAATTTTGCTACATTTAATGACATATTTATTTATTTATTTATTGAGTCTTTCATTTATTTGTTCATTTATTCTTTATTTTGGCAGGTTCCGTT
The DNA here is from genome assembly GCA_916701655.1 of Sebastiscus albofasciatus. NCBI lineage: Eukaryota > Metazoa > Chordata > Actinopteri > Perciformes > Sebastidae > Sebastiscus > Sebastiscus albofasciatus. Next base: position 27,797 of record CAKAOI010050072.1, read on the forward strand.
CTCCAGTGACAATAAGCTAGATTTGCTTCACATAAAACCAAATAAAAGACCTCTGTCCGAGCCTTGAATTCGCCCACAACTAAAGTTGGAACAATCAATCAATTCTCTCCAAGCCACCGTAAAGTATCTGTTGCTGTCAATTCCTAATATGGAAACTGGTGACACCCTGCTAAAATCACAAGATATTTTTTAAACCTCTCACACACACACACATGCACACACAAGCTTGCATAATCAGACACAAACACACATTACTCATGGCAAATCACTCACCAGGACGCGTCATCCCAAAAAACCCTCAATCGTTGTCCCACTTAAATTCCTAAGCTGGAACATACGTAGGATTGGCTCGCATGCTTAAAGGAATAAAATATTTATTCATTTTAATAAATTTAACTCTGATTAATGCCAACTTGAAGAATCACTTCACACACTTCAAACTAACATCTGTAGATTACAGTCACTGGAAGTTTTCTCTCACCATTCTTAACCCAACAATAGAGGATCAACAACAACTTGCAGGAATTGGCAATAAAACACTACAGTATATGGAGGAGTTAGGACTCGGTGACAGTTGGTGTATAAATAATCAAACAGCAAATGAATTTTCATATTTTTTACTGCCACATTGTCTTTTTCCTTACTAGTAAACTGATACATCAATCCCTTCAATTGTAATAAGTGACCATACTCCCTATCTGCTTAGTTCTCCACTGTAAGCAATTTTACAAACAGCCTTCCAGATGGCGCTTTAATGTTTCACTCCTCAGAGATCCAGACTTTGACGGGTACTTCAGGAGAGTGGGCATCCTTCATGGACATAAGTGACAAACACCTCACCAACAATACTCTGGAAACTCCAAAAAACAGTAATACAGGGGGAAATAATCTCATACTCATCTCTCAGGAAGAAAACAAACAATATGAAGATCATGAAAAACATGGAATTGGAAATCAAATGAAAAGCTCCCACAAAGGACTCTCTCTAAATTAGAATTGAGTGATATAAGAAATGATTATTTTTTTTTACTTCAGCATCTACAACGGGATCAGTTTGAATAGAATAATAAATAAGGGAAATATCTTGCAAAAAAACAACTTCAACAAAAGAAAAAGAAAGAACATTATCCCAGCTATAAAAAAAATAATGTTTTTTTGGCAAACTATATCATCCTTATTTCCAGAATGACCCAAGAAATTAAGCAATCTGACTGAAACAGTAGTGGTTTCATTAGATGCAGAAAAAGCTGCTAATTAAGTTAATTAGATAGTAAGTCCAAAATATCGCAACACATTCCCACTCCCAACTCGTCAAGCACCGCCGCTTGGTCAGTGCCCCCTTGGGATGGCGTGTCAATACACTTGCATGTAGTGTCCTTTCAAAATAAACTTCAAACAGGAAGTTAGGTGTTAGACAACACAACCACTCAGTTAGGGTCAAGGCCTATTGATAGAGGCTGGGACACGATCTTGAGCTATGGGGTATGACACGTGCGCAGTGTACCTGGAGCTACGGTCGTGCTTTGCCATTGGCTCAATTTCAGCGAGTGCTGATCAGATTTTATTGTGTTGTACCCCAAAGATATGATGAGTTGATGACGCATGAGATCTCCTCTTTTCGCCCTCCTTGGTTAGGGTTAGGAAACGGTCGTGGTTGACGTTAACTTCCCTGATTAGAGACTCACGGGACTCACGGGACTCACGGGACTGATCATATCTGACGAGTCATGAGACAAAAGACTGACAAAATAAGTCAACAAACAAAGGTTTCCTGGTTACCAATCTGCGGTATTTGATGAGTTGGGAGTGAGACCGGGTTGAATATTTGGGTTGAGAGAGTCAATTGGGTTCACACTGTACAACTCACCTGTTTTCAAAGTAAGAACCAATGGGCTAACTCACCAAGTTTCACTTTGCACCTTCTATCTTCATGAAAACCTTTGCTGCAGCTGACCACTATAGAGCCACAGTATTACATGTATACAATCTAACAAAACCATAGAATAAGTCTATACACAGATTGTATCTTACTTTACTTACAGAACCCACAAGTCTCATTACAAGAAACAATTCATCTTTTCAATAGATTCCCTAAAATGTACTACTCTTACTCCATCAACTGGTCCAAATCAACACCACTTTCCAGAAAGAGTTGGAATCTGACATCACCTACGCATTCATATTTCTCCCAAGCTGTCAGAGCTGGTGCCTTTAAACTTCAATCCACTTATCAAAACAATAGAAGACAACATCAATAGATGGATGAAACTCCCAATGTCATTCATTGGAAGAACTGCAGTCAACCAGTTGAAACTATTACCAAAATGATGAAATGAAATGCTTTCAACGATTTCATTGCAGCCTACTGAACAATGCCACCCTTGGTTAGATGTTGTTATAGAACAACAATGTAAAGACCTTGATAGCTCACAATTGACATTCATCAACACCTCCATAGCAAGCCACAAATGCTTCAAAAACACTATTGTAACAACAGCTCAGTCAGTGTTAATACAAGAAAAAACACAGTTTCAACACATTATGCAATATTCAGCTTTCATAACCTTTGTAGAACTCATCCACAAGTACAGCATAGGTCAGGAATCATGTCTCAATACCTTTACTCAAATTCAGTCATTGCACATAAAGTCAGTCTGAAACAAGAATGAAAAATTGACAAGAAATTGTAGAGCTCATCACCTCCCTGTCGAAATTATACAAAAGTATAAACAACACTGATCAGATAATATCCCTCACTTTTAAAAAATGTTCCATATCACTTGAGCTCAACTCCTGGACCAAAATCTTCACAAATCATTCTCAATAACAAATGAACCCAACTTAGAATTAATTCAGTATATTGTAAACCACTGATACTACTTTAAAAAATAATGCAGCAAGCAGGTCTCTCAGCTTTAATTTGCTGCTCAAAGAATGGATCTCAGGGTTGGAGCTTTGTCTCTTTTCTGGTTAATTCTAGTCAGGCTAAAGTGAGGAAAGCACTTGAATATTTATAATTCATAATCAGCTGCACACACACATGCTGCAAAGTACAAAGAAATGGAACCTATTGTTGGTTTGGACATCAGAGCTAATGTTGCTGATGTTGTTCCACTAGCGTATACATTACCATTTATTGCAATTTAATTTGTAACTTAAAGATGTTCTTTAATTTAACACACTGCCAAGACGGTCTGAAATAACTTTATATAAAAATAACTAGCCTTTTAGCCTGTGACTTTTCCTAAATGTGCGTTAGAGAGATATTGTAGATAGATACGATCTATCCTAACCACAACTATTACAAGGTCAATGCCTAACCTTCACCATCTCGTGAGAGTTTTGCAATTTGCATTTCACCTTCTAGACACGAACACATTTGGTCCTAGTGACACTTACTGTAGCAGGAACTACCACAGAGATAGTTTTGAATACTTTGCCAGGTGTTTTTTATATTTCTGTCTGACTGTGGACAGATTTTGTCACCGTGATGGTGTCCAACCGTGCAAGATGCAGTCACAGCTGCTGCTGCTATTTTGGACTGACATATTATATTTATAATATTTAATTGTTCAGCCCAGGCTATTTCGGTAGAATATAACAATAGAATAAATTTTTTTTTTTTTTTTACTTTTGTACAGTACTTTTTAGCCAGGCGTTTTACTGGCGTCCGGTGTGCAAGATTAACTGTGACTGAATAAACTGGTGATATTCCCGTGCATTACAGACAGATGTGTCGTAGGAGTGGCCTCACAGGACCCATTGTCGATTTACCAGAAAATAAACATTCTGATCGCTTCGCCTCTCTCACATTCATTCATTTCACGTTCGTGAGACTGCGGTTCCGATGCCGATCTCAGGACAAGAGTAAAGTAGGTGGTAGGTGTCGATGCCTGTTCAAAACACTCACGCCAATAAATCCTTTACAAAATATTTTTGTTGTTAGTCTTATATTTGTATCACATATCGTTATTAATCTGATGCCAGGTCGATTTAAGACCTGTTCATACTTTCATATGTGTGAAATTGTGAAATATACAGTCTGTTGTTTAAACGTTACACCCAGCTCCAATGCAGCATGGAGATGACTACTGTGGCAAACTGTGATCCGCTCAGATTAACTTGTGATACAGCATCTGCAGGCTATCTACCATCGATCATGTTTTATATTTAATGCTACAGACATTTATCTCTCTCATCGCAACGCTATTTTTCACTGTGCAGCGCACATTCACCCAGATTAGACTGTTAACTCTCATTTTGCAACTAACGTTAGCGGGACAGCAATTGAAAAACTACGCACATACAGTCCTGTCTATTCTTTAACTTTATTTCTTCAGCTGTGTGGTCTTTGTCTTTGGTTGGCAGCCTCACGCACGTGAAATTTCATTTTCCAGCAAACTGTTCCGTTTGTAATCTTTCAAAAAGATACCGACACATGAATGTGAGAGAGGCGAAGCGATCAAAAATGTTAATTTTCTGTTAAGTCAACAATGGGTCCTGAGAGGCCACTCCTACGACACATCTGTCTGTAATGCACGTTGGATATCAACAGTTAATCTTGCACACCGGTAGTCGCTTTAAGTCCAAAAATGGTGGAAGCGTAGCTTTGCTGCTCGGTGTTGATGCTGCAATGGAACGAACCAATTGACTTTTGGCGCCTTCAAATGACACTCATGAGCTTGTGGTTACAACATGGGAAGTTGTGTACACATAATGTGGTCTGTTTGTGTTTTCTTTTGTGACTACTCTATCTATCAAACACTCCAAACAGCAGGGAAAGAGATACAATTGTCCGCTCCAAGGTCTTCTTCCAATACGCTGCTTGTAAAAGGAACCTGCATGAATAACTTTACTGAGTTTATCCGCTCTGATACCATACTCAACTTGCTGCTGATTTTAGCCCATACCCTGCTCCCTAGGTAGTGAGAGGGAAGCCAATATTATCAATAGCATGCAACCTTAAAGCTGGACATGGGATGGCCAGCTTGCTGTGCATAGAACATCATCCAGTGATAGATACTGCATGCTGAACTACAGCACAGTGACTGTTTTATCTCTTCTACAAACCCACCCTCTGTTGAAATAACACAGGTCAAAAGTAGCATATGCTTGTATGTGTTGGTCTACTTGCCCAAATACACAAGTTTTAGAGAACTTTTTTTTTCATCATTCACAGATATTTTGTTATCTCAGTAACACCGGTTAAATTCTTACTGAGGTATTACAGCATTGCTGCTCTCCCCTGAATTTTAACTCAGGGTAAGGGGCGCCATTTTCTAATTTATTAGTCTATTAGACTTGCTCGGCATTGCACTTCACTGTTGTAGTGAAAGATGACATAACTGGCACCTTCAAGACCTATTTGCTGCTGGAAATTTCTCCTGTGGCAGGCGCTGGGCCTCTCCGAATTGCCGCGTAGGGCTGGCTTTTCTATCTATCAATTATTAATGCGTCTATGTTCTGCTGGAGACCCTCTTACTTGAGGGATGTGCTGTCTCAGTATTATGGTTATTATCTGCTTTTTGACTCATGGAAGTGTTTCGCTATTCAGGGGAGTCACCTAGAATTGGGCGAGAGAGACCCGAGACCGTGTGGTAATTGACAACGCAATAAAGATGAGGCCAGGAAGATGATAAATTGAAGATGTTAAATTGAATCAATAACTCCATACATATCTCATGAGCAGCCGGACTTATAATTCAGTTTCGCGGATCATATTCCTTTTACAGTGTAGTAGGTTGGCATCAGCTGTGGTTACGTCGGAGCTTGTTTTGAAGTTTTAAAAAAAGTGTGAATATCAAACTGAGGCATTTCAATAAATCTACCTACCTTCTAGCACATTTGAGACTGACTGACCTGGCATTATATGTTAGCTTTTCCTTCCTCTCTGATGAACAAATAATCTGGTAATGACTAAAATATACAGCACATTAAGACGCAGGAAGTAGCTTATATAAGTATCAAGTTACATGTAGAGTGGGAATATCGGAAATTGTAGCCAGCAGTGACACTTGACAGCACATTAAAGTATAATATCTCCCAACAATAAATCTGCCTTGCCCCTGAGCTCTTCTTCGGATAAAGAAAAGTAGCAGCCAGTGTTTATGTTCAGTGGCAAAGCAGGAAGAAGCTCTGCTTGCAGCACAGTGAAAGGGATGATGTGGATGTCAGGGTGGTGGGTAGAGTGCACAAAGGCTTTCATTCATCATCCCCTAAACTTCATCACATGTTGTATAGTAGGGCTGCGCAATTAATCGAAGATTAATCTTGATCACCATTTTGGCTTCCCACAATTAAATTAACATGATCGCCTGCAATATTGACATTTAAAATGCAAACTCCGCTCATAGAAAACTCTGCTGCATATCAAATCAAGAGCTTCCTAAACTAACAGCTAGAGCCACCAACGAGAGCATAGTTCTTCATACATCTAGCTTTTTAATTTTGCTCTCAAGGTGCACCAGATTGATGTCATAATTTCTAAATGTAACCTTCAAAATTATAGTAATCCTGTATTTTTTCATATCGCAATATATATCGCAGAAAAAATATTACAATGCCAGTTTTTTCCAACACTGTGCAGCCCTAATTTCTATACATGAAATCAGTTTACGTTTATTTGAATGTGAAAGTGCAATAAAAATTATTTTGTCACTAAAATCAATGTATAATCATGATGAATAATTGTGATCTCAATATTGATCAAAATGATTGTGATTATCATTTTGGCCATAATCGTGCAGGCCTATGTTGTAGTTAACGATTATTTGCCCCGAACAAGCTCTTTGCCTAATCTCAACCAAGTATTTTAAGGAATCCAAATTTAACTGCCTTGTTAATTTCATCAGCGAAAACTGAGGAAAAATATTCAGTGATGACCTTTTTTTTCAGGCTGAAAACAACACTAAAACTAAATAAGAAAGTAACCATTGAACTATGACAAAATGTGTTTTTCCATCAACAGCAAAAAGCTAAATGATAATGTGAAAGCTACTTTTAAAGGAGACCTATTATGCTTTTGTGCTTTTCCTTTTTCTTTTAGTGTGTTATAGTTTGTTGTGCATGTAAAAGGTTTGCAAAGTTACAAAGTCCACGCCAAAGGGAGTTACTCCGCCCCACAGAAACACTAAACTGCCTGAAACGCCTTGGTTGAAGTCCCGCCTTTTCTTCAGTAACATGGTGATGTCACCAAGTAACATACTTTACCTAGCGGCTAGTTTGGCACGCCCTCAAACAAAGCTAGTTAGAGCGGAGCTGGAGTGGAGTCCAAAGAGTTTGGTTTGGTTGACCAATCACGACAGAGGGCCAGCTGACCAATTGGAGCAGACTGGGCTTTTCAAGAGGGCGGGGCAGGAGCTCAAACGGAATGTTTCAGACATAGGGTGAAAAGAGGTGCTGCAGCACAGCCGGAATGAGAACCTTAAAGCATGTAAATACATTCTAGTAGAAACACAAAATACAAATGTGCACCTGAAAATAAGCATAATAGGTCCTCTTTAATGCAAAGTTGTAGGGCAATTTCAGAAGCCATAGTCTGTTTGGCTAGTCTGAATCAGGTTTTCTATTTATTCTGGTTCAGTTTCACAGTGCACAAATTAAAGCTGAACAAAAATATATATATATTTGTTGAGGGGCGTGTACGGAGGAGTGAATTTATCTTTTTCATCTCAAGAGCTGCCACTTCTATGCAGGGAATCACTTTGAAATATTACTGTCCAAGTTTTTTCTCTTTGACTCAGCACTGATCTACTGTGTGCACGAATCCCTTCTCCTCCAGTTTATCTCTAATGACTTTATAAATGTCACTGTTTTTGTGGACTTTATTTATTATATTCTGTATGCTCTTCCGCCTTAGCCCAGTGTCAGCTGGGATCGGCTCCAGGCATCTTGCAAGCGGTCTTGGACCGGTTGTTTTGGTCAAACAAACCGTACTAGGTTGTTGAACCGCACCAGAGTTCCATTAAATGTTGGCTTATGAAAGCACTCTTATTCAATGATCTGCATGCATCTGTGGAATCTCTTATTCAGATGTTGATAGCCACTTGACCTGTTGCGCTACCGTTAATTAATTCATCCACAATCTACTGAGAATTAGTCAGGAAGCAGCAACAAAACCAACCTATTTTTTGTGGTCTAAACATGGACTCAAGTTAACAAAAATCAACCTAAAACTATTATATATTTTCATCAAATAACAAAGACTAAAACTAAATAAAAATCAGGTGCCAAAATGAACATGGCTTAATTGTACCTTAAATGTAGCCCTACTGTAGCTGTGGCATAATTCTCACATATATATATATATATATATATATGTAGGTTTATTTATTATTTTGGAATGCACAGACATTATGTTAGGTTTGAGAACTTGATCGTCCACATCAAGCTCAATATTGCCTTTCCCCAATACTGGCTAAGATCCTGGCTTGTTCAAACTTTGAGCGTCTTTCCCAGCTGGACTTGACAGTTCTGTGCATAGTCATAATCGTGGATCATGCAAGGTCATAATGTTCCTACAGTGAAGAATCCTTCCCTGAATCATTGGGGATTTTGAGACGCTCCCTTTAGCAAGTTTTTGCTTTGTTTCATCCACTACTGACCGCTAGGCTAATGCAACACATCGGCTACGTTCTGCCTCTCTTTCCTCTGTTCCTGCTGGGCATAGTGTGTCCTACTTGGAACACATGACACGCATAGATGCAGACCATTGGCAAAAAAGAAAGAGAGAGAAGTTTTCTTTATAAATGATATTTGAAAATAACCAAACCTGAACGCGACCTCAGGCTGGAGCGCACCATAAAAACCAAATCTGATACTTTGTTGGGGCCATCGGGTCAGTTTGTAGAACTCTACTGCAGGGGTAATGATCAGTACTTGAAGTGGAAAACAAAGAAGAGCCAGAACTCCCCTTATTCACATGTTGGCCTGTGTCAGGCGGTATCCGCAATCTATTGCTATTTCTTTAAGCATGTTATCCAATAATATTCCAACTGGAACTTTATAGGGTTATAAGGTTCATACTAAAGTGCTTTCCTATATTATTTGTAACCTATAGTTTCACTCTATAACATATTATAGGATGCCTATAGCCTGGAATCAACAGCAGTCAGCCAGAAAGGCAGGAATGCATGCAGAGCTGAGGCGTGTGAGCTATTCATTCAAGGTTTTAGGAGCAGTGTCCCAGACAGTCAGGATGTTCCTACATATTATGCAGCAGGATAAAGAGACACATTCAGAATTTCTATAGTGAATAAAATATACTTGAATATATTGGGTTTGGGAGTCCACCCCCAAGAAAATGTGAAGGTTTTTTACCTAAAACTATGCAATTTCACATAGTTTTGGACCATTATTATTAATAAAGCCTAGTCACAGGGGGTATTCAATTAAAATTCAAAGAGGTCCAGTTAGAGAAAATGTCCTCAAGTAAAGGTCCAGAACATCACAATGTGTAACTTACGTTATGATTCATTGCCATATATATTGAAGTTGTGGTTTAAGATTGTTTTATGTACCCTCATGTTCGAGCACACCATGTGAAATTATTTTTTTCTGACTCAGTTAATTCTCCCACTGTTGTCTTTTGTCAGTGCTTATCAGAATGCACAGATTTGATTTGCTGAGTAGCATCACGTAAGATGATTTACAACACATGCATTTGGTCTGTGAGTTTCCTGGGCTGCTAAACCAATACCGTAAAGAAAGAAAAGCTGCACCAGTTAAAATGGAAACGCTCCGTCAAAATTGAATAACTCTCAATAATTCCTGGTTAGGGATGTCAATAATTAACTGTTTAACCGTTAACCGACATTAAACATTTTAACTGATTAACGCTATCAGTTAAAACGGTTAAAAGAAATATTAATAATTCATTTAAAAGCTGACTGTCAATGAACATTTGTTGTGCTCCTGCAGCTGGTACACCGCTGCATGCGAGGCACAAATCTTGTTGGTTACTGGTTAATAAATCGGTTAACGATGGCCGGTTATCGGTTAAGAACATTTTTCAAAATTAGCATCCCTAGTCCTAGTCTAAATAGGAAGGCATCTCGGACCGCGGCCCGCCTATTAGTTACTTCTGGCCTAGATAATGCTCAAAAAACTTTAAAGACAAAACTTATAGTTAAATAATTTTATTATTTACACATATCACTGCCTTCATCTGAACATTTAATTATTCTGGAAATGTTTGATCTGTAAAATCATATTGTATAAATCAAGAGAGCAGATTCAGAAAACCTTTAAAAAATGTTCCATGAATAATATTTATTCACAAATAAAAAAAGTTTTGACAAAGAGTTCACAAATTAATTAAAAAAAAAGGACGTGAACATTGTATCAATGAATTACACCACCCTCGTTCTCACCCCACCTTCTCCTGTGCTGTGCGCCGGCTCCATAGACTGTATAAAATATGGATGTAGTCTCTGTGATGTCAGTCATGGGTTTCTGAAGTGCCGTTGTGAAGCTCAAAGTGGGTGGCCCCGGCTGTCACCATCTTGGTAGTGACGACACAGTCTAACTCCCAGCTAATCCCAAAAAATGGGCAAGGAGGTGGATCGTCGGTGGAGCTGAGGCGAGCCCGGGTGACGGAGCAGAGCAGAAAGCTAGCAGATAGCGACCTGAGATGGCACCCACCTGTCACTCAAAGCGGCCACGCCCTGAATTATGCCTAAAATTAAGCCTTAATATAATTTAAATTTATAAAACTTCACCCCCCATACAATTGTCATGAACGGGGAAATTAGTTGAGACTAAAACTACCTTTGTACCAGGCTGTAAACATGTTTATTTGTGCTGTAAAGTTGGGCATTTTAACATGGGGTCTATGGGGATTGACTCCCTTATGGAGCCAACCTCAAATGGCCAATCGATCAAAGAGTATGGAAGCAAAGAGGCGAAAGTCCAGTTTCTTTTTGACAATAGCCGCTAGATGGCGCTGCCGCCATTTTGGACTGAAAATGCCAATGAGTCCATTGCCATGAATGTATAAAGAGACTTTAAAATTATGACAATAGAATAGAAATAATTTTGTTTTACTTTTGTACGGCACTTTGTAGGCGAATGTTTAACTGGCGTCCGGTAGTCGTTTTCAGTCCAAAATGGCGGAGACGTAGCTCTGCTGCTGGGCAATGACGTTGCAATGGAACAAACAATTAACTTTCACTCCTTAGCTATAGGTTCTTTGACTCAATGACGGCAGGTTTTGGCGCTTCCGCGTTTGCCGCTTGTCGGCTCGTCCAGATGCATTGTTTTTATATTCATACGGCTTATGAATGCTTATGTGGCACACAAATGCTGGCGCTGGCGCTGCTATGAATCACCATTATGAATCTTCCAGAGAACCTGAGTTCAGAAAGGAGTAACCGGCAGCTTGTGAGAAGTGCCGTTGCCCAAGAAAAAGTCACGGTACGCCAAAGAGTAAAATGTAGAGGTACCGCCAAGTACCGGCCCCCTTCGAGCAGTGGTAATGATGATTCATTGTGGGCATCTGTGGTTGAAGAATAGTGCAAATGGACACCCTCCGGATTCCAAAGAACCTGCATATGTATATCTGTAAGACAAGCAGGGCCAAAAATTGCTATTTCTTTGTTCACATCTTAAGACAAGAAAGCTTTCAAAGCTGACCCCCTGAGTCACTTTTAAGATGATGCACCATTGTACTTCAGTAGTGGCCTAATCCTGAGGTTTGGAGGGAAATTGTTCCACTGGTGGATTGTAGAAGCCTTACTCTACAGGTTTGCATAGATTTGTTTCAGCATTGCAACATTTCCACGCATATATCTATTACCGTATAGATGTTCATTATAGAGCTGCAGGAAGCACTGCAGGGAAACACTGCTCTCCTGTAGCCTTTTCCTCAAGATGAAAACACTACTCGGCTACCGCTGCTGTTGCCGTGGAAACCTGGTCACTCTCACTCTTCTACCCACACTCTTCACCACTCGCTTCATTAAGTGCGTTGCTGCTGGCAATTAGAATAAAACCAGCGGCAGGGATGGCTGTCTGGAAATGCAGTCTCCAATTAAATACTTTCAAGCAGCAATGTTTCTTCAAACTACATCTGCTCTCTATATAATAAACCATGCACCTGGGAGCTACGCTTCTAAAAGCCTGCACTATGGTTGCTATACCGATGAATGACTTCAAAATCCATGTCTTTTAGTAGCGTGAATACAAATGTAACATGGATCAGACGCCGCCTTGTTGCTCTGATGCTTTTTCAAGCTTGCTTCTGCTCTCGAAAAAAAAAAAAGAAGCAAAAACAATGTTCCAGACATTGTCACGGTTATTTCACTGGAGGAGAAAAATGCCTGAGTGATCAATCCAAATCTGCATCCTTGTGTGTGCACTACAATTTCAAGTGCTGGAAGAGAGAAACACAGCAGTGTTTTTTTTTTTTTTTTTTTTTTTGCTCATCCATTCAAGGCCATTTCTATATAAATGATTGATATCAGAAATAGAAGTGGAACGAATGACGGCTACAAGTCTTTAAGTCTGATCACACTCCGCCATTTATATTACTGCCCCCGACATTTTTACTTTGATTAACTGACGATGTTATTACAGCATTAAAATTGATGAAGTAAATTTAAGTGAATCATCATTACAGGACGTTTGCTCTAAGTGAATAAGTACTCTTGAGAAGTGCACTTGGTATGTTTCATATGCAACATCATCATTAATTTAATCTTGTCCGTCAGTTGCTCTCGCACATACTAAAAAGTGTGGAGAAAAAAAAAAAGAACATACTGTATATGTGTATCAGCCGGCGCAGAGAGCAGTCGGTGCAACCTCTCCCCTACTCAGCTCAGTCTGTGAGGCTTTGCATCACTCATTTAACACTCTATTACCTCCCACCTGAGCACACTCTCAGTCATTACTGAATTACCTACAAGCTATCCATTTGCATTGACAGACCTTTTGTAATCGAGCGACAAGCCCTCAAACGGTCAGGTCAGACGTGATTTCAGAACAATTTAAGGTGCGTGCAGAATTGACGAAACAATCAACAGTATCAGAACATCTATCTTAAAGATAATTATATCAACCTATCTTTTTGGTTATTTTTTCATTTGACCTCCAGTTCTGAAAAGTTAAGCCAATGTGTAAGTGCCTTAAACTTGTACTCTTTCTAATAGCCAGCAGGGGGCGACTCCTCTGGTTGCAAAATAAGTCTGATTGTATAGAAGTCTTTGAGAAAATGACCCTACTTCTCACCTGATATATAGAGTGCTACAGGAATGAGTCCTAAAACCCGGAAATGAGTTAGCATTTTAGGACTTCCGGTTCACTTGTCTCTCTGGGTTTTTTATTTACATGTCTGAAATAAGGTCTGTGGTTAACGCAGGCTGAAGAGATTTTGAAGTTTTGTTCTACGTTGATAAATACCCCACTTGTGAATTTTGAAGATTTTGTGTCTTAAAAAAGGCGGTTACTAACAAGTAGCTAAATAAGACTACTAAACGCCATCACGCCGACTCGTCCGCCTTTACAGCCTCGTTGTGTATACTTGCGTTCATGCGACCGTGGTGTAGTTCGTTTATAGCCCAACGTTAGCTTTTTACTTCTGCTGATTGCATTTACGCTACAAAAATTGTAGAAGTGGTGTTCATTTGTGGAGATTATCTCGCTGAACAAAACGTGTAAGTGTCATAAACGTGTATTTGCCACGGAGCTTATTTTCTGCAATAATCCAAAAGCCAATGGAAAAATCTCATTGGCTTTTTGTCGAGGGAACCCAGGGCGATGCTAGCTTCCTGGTTGGCCTACAGAAATACACCATTCCGGCAGCACTCTATTACCTCACACTGTAAACATGAGTTTGTGGTAGGGCTGCACAATTAATCAACATTTTATCGAAATATGGCCTACTGCAAATTTTCAAATCGCAGTATATGTTAAAATTGCAAACTTTGTGTCAAAATGCCATTTTACTTTAAATATTGTCATGCTGCAGAGATGTCCCAGCAGACACATCGTATTCTACAGACTTCAGAAAACATCTTTGTTTGGTACAGATCCCCACAAAAATCACACCATAATCATTTTAATATATTTTTTCAATAAAAATAAGTATAACGATGTAAACCTTATCATTCCCTAACATATCAATAAGAATACAAACAAATATTTTTTTCAAAGTCATCCAGCCCCAGTTTCTGGTTTCAATTTCTAGTTTCAAAACTTCTTCAATACAGCATGATGTTCATTTAGTAAATTATGGTCCCATTTAGAGTCAAATAGACCATAAAACAGGGTATGCTTTAGGGCGTGGCTACCTTGTGATTGACAGGTCGCTACCACAGCGTTGTCCGGTCTGGGAGTTATCAATGTTTTCATCTTAGAACTTTAACCCTTTCACAGTTTGTTTTCTTTTCATGAAAGTTAAATGTAACATGTTGGTTACCTAAAAATGTCTTATTCAGCGTCCAGTTGTACTTAACTCCTCCCTCTCGTGTCACTTCTGGTTGCAAAAAACAAGATGGTGATGGCCAAAAATCAAACTCAAGGCTTCAAAATGGCAGTCCACAAACCAATGGATGATGTCACGGCGACTACGTCCACTTCCTATATACAGTCTATGATCATAACCCAGAATACAGATTTACTTCCTGCCTAATCTACCCCACAACCCTTTAATCCTCAAATTTAGCTGCCACTCTCAGTTCCTCTATGGCAATATCAGCAAATAAATTTCAGAGTTAATATCTTCACTTGAGTAAATCTTTGCCTAAACAGAGCCAGCGGATGCGAGTGTTTCAGAATTAATTCGAACAATGAGGCACACTGCCACCAAGATCAAGGGTTTGTTATGATGCGACGGCACTGAGTGAGATTGAATTTTAGTTTGTTAGAATGATTTGTTTTACAAGGAAAAGACAGAGTGACTTTGAGGTGAAAGGACAGAAGGTGTACTTTAATTAAGGATATCAATATATGAAAAAAAGAAACATCTCCTCAGTACACGGTGGCTACATTTAATTATGTCAAAAGCAATTGGTCAGATAACAAGTCAGAAATCTTCTTGTGCAATTACTCAGCTGTGAAACCCCAAGTGTGTTGCTTTTCAAAGAATTCTAATGGGGATTCATCTTTGACTTTTGCTCTATGTTACTTGAAGGTGGTATGTAATATGTGGCTGCTCATCTGGAAGATTTTATCCATACAAAATAATCCTATCAATACTAAGGACTATAAAAGAAACGGACATGATAAATTCCCACAATGCTTACGCCTTCTTATAACATCAAATCATCACTTTCAGCAAACAACTATTTGCTATGTAATGATATAGAGGAGTAATGTCTACCTGAGCAGAGAATGAAGCCACTCTTCATCTGTGAGTGTTGTAATCCAAGCTTCTCCTTACTTTGTTGACATAGCCATGCCGGCCTCATGTGGCTTTAAGTGCATGTGAGCATGCCCCACTGGCTAGCACATGGCAAGGAATGTATATTGCTAAGGAGTGGAAGTCAATTATTCGTTCCATTGCAACGGCGGCGCCCAGCAGCAGAGCTACGTTTCTGCCATTTTGGACTGAAAACAACTACCGGATGCCAGCAAAACGTCCTCCTACAAAGTGCTGTACAAAATTATTTCTATTCTATTGTCATAATGTTAATGTCTATATTGAAATGGCCTGTGTTGAACAATACAAATATTATAAATATTCATACTTTTACAACTATCTACTTACTTATTTATTTATCTATTAAACTTTTTTGCCCGGCCACTTCCCAGAGGAGCATAACGAGAGCGATGGACTTAAACACAGCTGATATATCCATTATTACAGCCGCATACAGCTAGCAGGAAGCTGGCAGAACCGGATATGTCATATGAGCATACAGGATGGTGTAGTTCCGTGGGTCTGATGCACGATAACTCTGGATTTGGCTATTAGTGCATTTTACAACTTTTAGGTGATAATGATTTAAATGAGGGCTATTTAAGCGTTCGTACTGGGAAGTTGATTTACCTAAAAAAAAATTACCCTCTGATTTACAGACGTTTCTTTATACATCCATGGCCAACGACTCATTGGCGTTTTCAGTCCAAAATGGCGGCAGCGCTACCACAGCGCCATCTAGTGGCTGTCAAAAAAGCACCAGAGTTTTGCCTCTTTGCTTCTATACTCTTTGCTCATGGTCGCTGCTCTGCACTGCTCTTATATGGCGGTTTCAGCTGATAACGCCGTCCCGACCGATGGCGCCTTCGTAGAAGCGTAGCACCTAACCCCTCCAAGTTAACACTGTTAGCTCTGTCAGCAGTATTGCCGTTGTTAGCGATGTTAGCACAGTTAACTGTGAGCCGCCGGCTCAACCATCGCCTTGTTGAGAGCCGTTGAGAGGCAATAGAAACGCTCCCAATCTCACATTTAACACCTTTAAAACCAAATGTGCGAATGTATGAAAGCTGAGCAACTGTTTGTTTTTACAGCATCAGTTTAGTTCTTACATAAAAAAAACACATCCTTTTTATAACCTTTTTAATCCATCCAATAATGTGATATTTGCAAAATACTGACGAGATGGAAGTCGTCACATCAATTGCAGGTAAAATCTATTACAATAATGGGAACTGTATTATGTTAGAAGAACTGTTATTGCACCATAAGCTGCAAATTATTACACAAAGGTTTAATGGGAAATTAAAACATCAACAGTTTTAACAGTGCATTCGGCGCATACATCATTCTTTAAAATGATACCGAGGCTCCACTGGCACACTACAGGTACAGGCACCTGTAGCTCCATTACTCACCAGAAATCTGCAATTGCCACACAAAGAGAAGAGAAACCTACACTGCGGTAAATTAATAAAACATCTTTTATTTCCTTTGACACGAGCCAAGCCGTGTCCATGGGCGCCGGCGAGCCCTCTGCACCTCTCCCTCGTGCACTTGCTGGCTTTCAGGGCCGGGGCTGACGAGTTAATGCGGCTCAGGTGTTGTAATTGAAGATTGCCACCAGCTGGTTGCGGTGTAGCTTGGCAGGGGCAGAGCGGAGCGGAGTTGGCCGTCGGGCTGAACAGGTGAGCGGTGCTTCAGTGCTGCTGGCCTCTGTTCACAATAAGCCCCTTGTTCACTGAGAGGCACTTGTATCTCCAGGCACCACACGCACATAATGACTCTAACAGTGGAATAAAAAAGAACCGAACAAGCGCTTCATTGAATATTAATTTGAATCTGAAGATACTCTAAAATTAAAAACCAGCTAACCTCATTAGCATCATCTCGTTGAAACATTTGAAGTAGAAAAGACAATGGAGCCACGATATCAAACAGTATTTCACTGTCCAAATACTTTCTAGGCTGACTGTGGCGCCAAATATTCACTTAGTTCAATGTAAACCACCCACACACTCAAAGGCATGTGGAGCAGTAGCGATCCGTATTAGATTAAATCAGCCATAAATTGTGTTCCCAACTCTCTGCTAGCCAGGGAGAGCTCGCTCAGTACCCCTTTGTAGCCTTAAAGGATACATTTAATACTTTCCATTTACATCTCTAAACCTGACAAACATGACATTTAAGCAGTAATCTAATAAGCCACCAGTACAGGTCCAAATGGAATTAACACAGTTTGCGCTCGCCTAAGATGTATTCAGCATATACATAGATGTCTCCAGATGTCTAAAAGTACATTAGCAGTTTCTCCCCTCTCTCACACTCATTTCCATTTACAGCTTAAGCCGGGCATTTACAATACCTACTACTCTCTGCAATAACTAATAAAGGCTCTCGACATTGGAGGTCACGGTGGGATTTTCCTTTTTCTCTCAAGTGCCCACTTGAATTTCAGTGAGATATAGAATGTCGGAACTCCTTTCAAATCTATCACAAACACGCAGTAAACCAATTGTTTCATTAAGACCTGAATTTTATCTTTAATGTTGTCGTGGCAATTTAAAAATCAGTTGCTGTCTAGAGGGATGAGAAAGAGACAGCCGAATGCACAGACACAATATTTGTTTATTAATTCTCCTAAAGATCTTTTAATGCGCGCACACATGGCGTCACTGCTAGTGAATGAACGGCCTGCAATGCGTTGAATGCAACCTTATAAATTTGCACAGACAACCATGAAACACATCTCCGTGCCAGATGTCAACATCCTCCGCAGCAGGGGATCTAACAAAAGGAAAATCTAACACATAGGTGAACTGATAACCCAGGGTCATATAATTCCTGCTTTTCCCATGCTCTGCAGTATTATAAATGCTGACAACATCTGTTTCTTAAAGATTACAATTCATAAAGATTACATGTCATTCAGATTACATGCATGTAAACCTTTAATACCAGTATTTCCTAGGGGTGGGAATCACCAGAGGCCCCACAGTATGATATAATCACGATATTTAAGTCACTATACAATCAGATTTTAAACATTTAGCGTTATGCTAAGTGTTGCGATAAGATATATTGCATTTCATTACCTTTTTTCAACTGCAAACATCTGTTTATCTAATAAAATACAGTTTTTACTCTGTTCATCTCAGAGTTTTCATTCACATATCTTGAGGTCAGAGGTCAAGGAACCCCTCTGAAAATGGCCACGCCAGTTTTTCCTCACCAAAATTTAGCTCAAATTTGTAGCGTTATTTAGCATTCTTCTCGACAAGCTGACATGACGTGATTGGTACTAATTGATTAGGTTTCCTAGTATCATATTATACCAGTATCTTCACTCTAGCTTTAAGACTGAGCCCGCTACAACCTCTGAAAGACAGAATAGTGGCCGGGCCTGTTGGATTGTTAAGAGGTTAATAGTTAATATAATAAATAGGGCCGTCAAAGTTAACTTGATAATAACACATTAACCCAAAGTTGTTTTAATGCCACTCATTTCTTTTGCGATTTTAAGGTTGTAGTGGGCTCAGTTTTAAAGCCAGAGTGAAGATGCTGGTATCATATGAAACTAGAAAACCTAAGGAATCCAACCATTTCATACCAGCTTCTGGTGGAGGAGGCTAAATAACGCTCTAAACTTCTGCAACATTTTGGTGAGGAAAAACTAGCATGGCATTTTTCAATGGGGTGCCTTGACCTCTGACCTCAAGATATGTGAATGAAAATGGGTTTTATAGTTTCCCACAAGTCTCCCCTTTACAGACATGCCCACTTTATCACATGCAGTTTGGGGCAAGTCAACACACTGACAGCTGTTGTTGGGCTTGAGTTTGGCATGTTATGATTTGAGCATATTGTTTCAATGCTAAATGTAGTACCTGTGAGGGTTTCTGGACAATATTTCTCATTGTTTTGTGTTGTTAATTGATTTACAATAATAAATAGATACATACATTTGCATAAAGCAAGCAAATTTGCTCACTCCCACGTTGATAAGAGTATTAAATACTTGACAAGTCTCCCTTTTAAGGTACATTTTGAACAGATAAAAAGTGTGTGATTAATTTGCAAATTAATCACGATTAACTGTGGACAATTATGCAATTAATTGCGATTAAATATTTTAATCGATTGACAGCCCTAGTTTTGTAGTTTCATATGATACCAGTTTTTTCACTCTAGCTATAAGACTGAGCCAGCTGCAACCTCTGAAAGACAGAATAGCGGCTGTCACATTAAGAACTTAATAGTTTATATAATAAAAGATCAATACTTGGCGTCCATGTATTGATACAATATTGCCACACAAAATATTGTGATACTATGCTGTATACTTTTTCTCCCCACTCCTACAATTTCCATCACAATGTGAATAAGTTAAAAACTACACAAAAACAATAATAAGCATATCAGTAACATGCCTATATGCAACTGGACTAATCTGGAGTAGGCGTGCGCATACTGTACATGCATGCAAAACACAAATACCCATTTTTCTTCATCTTTTTTTTAGCTGCTGCTGCTGCCAGAGGGATATTGTTAAGAATATGTGAGCAACGTGAGAACAAATAGCCTCTCGCCCATTGAAAAGCTGCAGGGAGGGAAGTTCGGATTCCGCGGTTATTGGGACAGTTTGTGTAACCAGCGGCATTCCCCGCAGCTCTCGACAAATTCGAAATCGATCATTACATTTACACACCGTGGCACCTGGGTGGGGATGGGTGCGAGCCAGCACCTTGTGCCTCTCGAACGACTATAGTGGCGCTGCACCATGAGGAGCAACGGCACTCTGTAGAGAGACAAGTCAATAAACAGTTACTTGGGCCAGCGGGTTGTTTGTCAAGTGCAATTACAGGGGGGAAAAAAAACATTTTTGAGACGGATGTTACCTCAGTTCAGACCAGGTAGAGATTGGAATGGAAAGGGAACTTAAATGATCGGAGGATGGATTGGAAGAGGTATGTGTGGCACTTAATACTCTCAGTAATACGAGCTGCTGTAAAGAACCACAAAAAGGGCCAGAATAGGCTGACAGTGAAGACAGGGCCAGACAGGGGCCATGAAATATGCATGTTTGTCCTGAAAGAAGAAGAAGACATAAAAAAGATACAAACAAGATACCAATATAGGCTAAACATAGGTAAATAAATACATATTATCGATAAATGTGCTAAAGATTTGAAAGCATGATTGCTCAAAATGGAGGGAAAAAAAAGAGAACATAAATAGGTCACAGCATCACAGCGTGTTCATTCATTAAGATTCAAGATTTACCGGCGAGTGAAATGGCATGACGCATCCAAAGTCATCTGTGAGAACGGAAGAAAATCTCACAGCGAATGAAATGTTAAACGAGCTATGTGTGGAGCGCCTGAGGGCATTACAGTCTGTTGTCGGAAGATAGTCTTGGCTTATTATAATTTACAGGCCGTGATTTGTAATTAAATATTAAGTCTAATTAGTGGAATCTTCCTCGGTGAGTAATTCATGGCTTCGGAGTAACCTTCAGTAACTTCAAAATGCTAGTTTTAGTGTCAATCAAACGTAAAAATCGCTAATTTATTGTGGAAATAAAAGTAGAATAGTGAGTCTGTTCATCATCTCCGGCGCATCAACTGAAAGGGTTTCTAGGTATTTGACAGAGAAGGCTGTTTCAATATTTGGTTTCATTATGTTTAACTAAAAAAGTAAGAAAGCTTGTTAGGGAGTTTTTCCGGAAGATTATTAGCTTTCCTTCCATTAGTCCTTGTAATAGTTAAGCGTAGAGTTCACAGCCCAATCATCCGACACTCAAAACTAATCACCTGTCTCATACAATCCGTCAACCTTTTATAGAGGCCTCCAGGTGATAGAATAATTGGTTGTGGTTCACTTTCTTCCAGGAGGGAGCTGTTGTACTTCCCTTTTTTGTTTTATGTGTCTTCTCCTCTCTGAGGGTATTTAGTTTTAGGTGGCGGTGTGTGCGAAATAGAAACACCCAGAGACGTTTTTTTTTTTTTTTTGTAGGCAGCGAGTTGACTTTGCTGAATGGTGAGAGCCAACTGTCACTTGAGCGGATCCAAATAATTGATTGGCTCATTATCCCAACGCCGTATTATCTCTGTGGGAGACTTTTACGTTATTTGGTTGCAGCACCTTTTTATTTCACCGGGGGTTTTATTGCCGAATTAATTTGCGAGTCCTTACCAATCTCATACTGCACTGTTTAAACACTGCTGATTTTTCCTCATAATCCAATGATGGGTTTGAAAGTTTAACATTATATTTAAATACCAGTTATGTAAGGCTGGATATAATCAGGGTTATTCCTGCGTAGAGCATTACGAGGCGGCCGTCTCTGTCAAGTTCCTCCAGCTCTCGACAAAACTCTGCCAAGTGTCTTAATGGAAAGTGCTATTTTCTAACAAGTGTTGTACTTGGAGGATTTCTGTTATTTGCAACTGCAATTGCGGCATTATGCTGATGTGGTGGTGTTATAGAGCTGCACGATTATGGCCAAAATGATAATCCTGAATATTTTGATCAATATTGAGATTACGATTAGTGTCATGATTATTCATAGATTTTAGGGATAATATATTTTGTATTGCAATTTCACATTTTATATAAAGAGAGCGCTCCTTTTACTTCCATGCTTTGCTACATTCCAACCGTTGTCATCAATAGTGGTTATTTGCACAAAAACAATCATGGCATTAGTAGTTTTAATTATATATTATAAGGTGCTTAGAGCTAGTGCTAAGAAGTTAATCATGTTATATTAATCTATTTTATCTTGCTGTGAAAATATTTACTTAAAAAAACTGGACTTATTCAACCATCGCCTAATACTCATTTTACTGAGGAGAGCTTAAACCCACCATAACGTGATCAGTGCTGTCGGCAGACAAGCCGGTTACTGTGATTACTCTGAGCAGCATCATGGGAATGAATTACAATATAATAATATTCTGATTAAGTTAGTTGTTTCAAATGTTTTAAGGTTGTTCCTCCACGGCTTATTTTGGACTTGCAGTTTTGTCAAATTGCAGCTTTATGTCTTCTTCACTCACGCTGAAAAACTTCCACACTGATCATGTGGCGGCTGCACATGTGTTTGTGACCGGTAAAAAACGTATATATGAATATGAATGGATATATGAATATGAGACAGCCCAAGTTCTTCATAGATCTAGCCTCTTAATTTTGCTCTCAAAGTGCTCCAGATTGATGCATTTAACTTTAAAATGTACAAACTTATTTTCCGGGGGAGCATTCCCCCGCACTTCCCTAGAGGGTCCCAAGTCTCATAAAATTCTGGATGGTACCACCTCCGACTTATTTTGAGCCAGGAAAAACCCTGAAAATGTCCAGGAGCCTCTTCATTTTAACAATTGTTTTTTCAACATTTTACCAACCACAGTCCAACATTTATCGACTATCTGTGCTGAGATGTGCTTTCAGTGGTGATCAATATTATATAGTAGGGAAGTGTGTATAGTATCATTAATTTATTCAGAACCTTTTAGATGATATTTGCTTACTTATTGCAGTACACTTTTACCCTAAAGAGCAGTCAGCACAGAAGCATATTGATGTTATTTCCAAAATCATTCTGCATATTACACCGTATTGTAAGTACTCCCACTTTGCTCCCTATCCAAACCTTTTATTGGTCTGTCACTCCCCCCCCCCACACACACATCCCCACTCACTAGTGGATTGTAATCATCACAAACGGCTGACCCTCTCCCCTGAAGTGACAGAATGTAACCTTTAGGAGGAACTGGTGGCCCATCTCCTCAGGGACAGTCAGTGTAGACACCAAATTCACAGCGGCCGAGTCTTTTAAGAGGCAGCCGAAAGGGCACCGGCTTGTTGAAGGGGGGGGAGGGAGGACACGCACACAAGCTCACGGATGTCAAACCCCTCAGAGCTTTGCCCGTTCACCGCTTGATAATTGGTCATCTATCTACTCTCCTGTGATCACCAGTTTAGTTCCGGCTCTGTGGGTCAGTCATTTATTTCTGGTCTCTTTGCTGCTTGTTTTGTTTCCAGTTGTGTAGTCAGCTGTTTACTTCTGGTCCTATGGTCAGAAATTTATTTCTGGTGCTGCAGTCAGTGGTTTACGACTGGTTTCAAGGACATTGCAGCAGTAGATGTGCAGTGCTGCAGCCACTTTTTGCCTGATTTTATTAATTGGCTTTAGACATATTTAATGCAGTGGAAACATTGTGTTTTGGTCATATATCCTAGAGAGAGTAGAAAATGCAATTTCTGTGGAAAATGGTGGTGGGACTGCATTGTTTGCGAATCTGTACTGTATTGTTTCATGTATTGCTGAGAGCTGGACAGCATTGCTTGATAAATGTCTGGGAGCTAAACTGCATTGTTGGCTCAAATTTGTGTGAAGGAGCAGCTGAAGGAGTATGAAGAGTTGGAATAACAGGAAAGGTATAACGGGGGCCATATATAGTCTTTAAAGCAATGAAATTAGACTTGTAGTGTAAGAACTTATATGAGCTTCAGTGTACGGAGAAAGAGTTGAGTGTCATTTAGGTGTATATATGGAATAAGGATAAACCATCAGCTGGGGTCTGAACCCTATAAGCACTGCCATGCAGTAGAAGGAGTTTAATTGTGTGTGTGTGTGTAAAGAAAAAAATCATCCGGGTTTTTATTTTGAAAGTGCTCATGAAGCCTGCAGTAAGCTCATGTTACCTTTTGAGGCTCATATTTTGAAAATCCATCTCATTCCAGAGCCCCAGTAAGCTCTTGTTTGCTTCTAGGGGCTTTTATTTTGAAAAACTGGCCTAACCCAGAGCTCACTGGTAAGCTCCTTTTATCACGGGGGTTTTCTTTTGAAAATCTCTGTGTGTTTGTGTGTAAACATGACACAGAGAGAGAGAAGCTTCCCATATACTGTCTGACACAAGGTTAAAGCAGTTGCACTAAACATTACGATATACTGTATGTGTGAATTTCTAACATTAGATCCTTGTTTAAAGGCTATCTGTGTCTCTGTGTGTGTCATGTCAGTTATGAATCCACATAGTCACAAAATAGAGATCATCATGAGAGGCCAGGAATCAAATTCCAGCTAGTTTTAGCAATGCGAGGAGTTGAAATAGTAGTTTCAGTTCAAAATGTTCAAATGTAACACCTGTGTTGTCAAGTGGTTGATAAACACCACAGAGATCAGTCCAATTAGCAAATCTCAATTAGCTGTGTGTCCCCACCTGCAGTTATAGGTTGCCATGGTGATGATAACTGCTGAGTGACTCCTGGGTCAGATAGTTCATTTGAAATTCATAGCATTAATATAGCAGCAAACAACTATTAGCTATGTAAAGATATAGAGGAGTAATGGCATCCTGAGCAGAGAATGAAGTCACACTCTGTGTGTATGTTAGTGCATGTGTGTCCCTGTGAGCGTGCCCCACTGGCTAGCTAATGGTCGCTGCTCTGCTCTGTGCTCATACGGCAGTACAAAGAACGTATATGGCTAAGAAAGTCAATTGTTCGTTCCATTGCAACATCAGCACCCAGCAGCAAAGCTACACGTCTGCCATTTTGGACTGAAAGCGACTACCGGGCGCCAGTAAAACGTGCACCTAAAAAGTGCTTTACAAAAGTAAAACTAAATTATTTCTATTCTATTGTCATATTCTACTGAAATGGCCTGAGTTGAACAATAAGATATTATAAATATAATAAACGTGTTCAGTCCAAAATGGCGGTAGCAGCTGTTGTCAAAAAACACCAGAGTTTCGTCCCTTTCCTTCTATATTTTGTGCTGTTAATTACTAGTCGCAAGCTCAGCCGTCGCCACATTGAGAGCCGTGTGGAGGCAATCCTTCAATTAGAGCTGCAACGATATAACTATAACACTATAACTCTGAACATTCCGTCCATTCATTTGAATGCGGGGAAAAAATTCCCAAATAACATTCATTATTTTTGGAAAGTATGAAAGATAAAAACAATGTTTGTGTTTTATAATCTGGGTGATGTTCTAACATGTGCAAATGTACATCTGTTTTTATTGCTTTCATGCCAGCAAATGTGCCGTGTGCTCTTTTAAAAGTGTGAGCCCTTTCAAGTCCCTGCCCAGATGGGACTGTGAAATGTAAATAGAAAAGTAGAATGTATAGAGAAGTTTTGTTGCAGTGACTGAGCTGTGTGTGTGTGTGAAATGAGGTTGAGTGGGAGACACCCTGCACAATATTGAATGGAGCCATGGGAGCAGAGTGGGAGCATGCCAGGATGAGTCAGCTCTGTAAATGCAGAGAGAGAAGTAAGTAGTAGCTTACATATTGACTGGTTGATGTCTCTGGTGAAAAAGATATGAGATCTATATGACAGCGATACCTTGAGGCCTTTTGAGAAACTCTGCCAAGAATACAAACTGCTGGTTAATCAGCGATGGAGGTATCATCTAATTGGCAGTCTCCTGGAAAATACATTTGGTGCGAGTCTCCTGCATGAGAAAGGAAATATTGATCAACTGGTACCTAGATATTGCTCTCGTTTAGTAGGCAAGTTTATTAAAACCTACTGCTTTAAAATCACTATGGGGAAAATGTTCAGTGTTTCATTTACGGATAATGATTGGTTCAGCTTATAAGAATTCCCAAATGGTTTCTTATGGAGATAAGGACTACATTCATTCACTTTACAATCATTTACCAGTTCTATTGGACTCCTCAAAAACTATTTAGGCTTAATTTGAGAGAGAATCCCAAGTGAGGAAAGCACTTTGGCTCATTCTTTCTGTGATAGTTTGCTGATAAGGGTTTTAGTTACCAGTTCGAGATTAGTTTGAGAAGACTGTCTGTGTAAAATATCCATACTCGTCCAGTTTCTTTGTGTTAGGCAACCCGACCCCTCAATACTTTACTTTCACATGAGACGGCACAGGTCAGACAGCACTTATGGTCAGCCGGACATTAGTTTAAAGCTGCCAATATCAATACCTTTATAAGAGCAATAGATCTTATTATGACTGTGTAATGCGAAAGGGAATTATCACCAGACTGCAACTCCCTTCAGCTCTAAGAAACATCTTTCAGCTCATTGTTTTCTTGTCTGTAACTTTACAGTTTTGGTTTACGCTCACCGCTCTCATAGCATCATTTTGGTCAACAATAGGCAGCTGCAAAAAGCTCAAAGAACCAACGCAGTGTAGGATACCTGTGCAACACCAAACAGGAGACACAATTAGCAACTAGCTGCGGTGAACATAGTGAAGCATTTATAAGCTAAAGAGACAGATATTTCCCTCAGTAGACGGTGGAGACCAAAAACAGAGCTAAAAAAGACGAAGAATAATTCTGTTAAAATTGTCAGGTTATTAGAAACATAGATAAATGTTGATGTTGCTTTGTATCTGCTGTAATCAACTTAAAAGGTATTGATATGTCCAACGTATCCTCATACAACAGTTGGTATGATATCTTCCGAAAAGAAGATTTCTCATTTTTCGTGCGTTTTCTGACGAATGTCCAACAACATTTGACGCACGTGTCAATTTCCGCTTGTAACATGCATGCAGTCTTTTCAAAATAAACTTTTTCATAGGAAACAGCTTGGTTAGATTTAGGCAACAAAACTACTTAGGTTTAGGAACAGATCGACTTGGTTTGGTTGAGGCAACAAAACGACTTGGTTAGGTTTAACACAAGAGCGGGGTTTGTTTAAAATCTCGTAAAATTGTGTTGTTTGAGAACAGCCTGATATGTCCATGCTGTGTTCACAGCTTGTTTCTGTTCCAAACTGGCCAAAAAAATAATGATTGCATGTAAATCAACCCAACCTCCCTCTATAAGTGCATGGCATCAGCTTTAAAGTACAGTAACCTTATAGGTGAGACTTGAATGACATAACAGGGACTATGTCCCCTTCTTATATGCAGTCTATTGTTGTGTCTTCCCCAGTGAACTCGAAAGAAACAGCACAAAATGGCAACCACGCTAAGACATTTGAAAGCAGTGGGCAGCACAATATTCAATGCCAAATTGCCTGCTTTTTATTGTCATTTCCCTTTAGCATGCGCCCCCTCACATTTTGTTCCAGCTGATGCCACGGAGAGCCACGAAATTACCAAATGGGTGCAGGCAGGAAAATACCTACTTGCGCCCAATGAGACTGTCACTTAACAAGGTCGCGCAGCTTGATCTGCTCTTTTACAAAATTAGGGCCCTCTGTATCGTGAAAATTAAATTGACAGGGAATTCATCCGCTAATGAAACAGACAAAAGAACTAAGCACTTGTTATCTAAAATGTCGCACATAATGTTTAAAAAATACATCGTCCACCTCTCGCTTTCTTTCAGCCATAATGAAGTCTCTCATTCAGTCGAGCGACCTCACTTTCAAAAGCGTTTTTTTTTTTTCAAACGCACCTAATTAGACTTCACAACCTCTCACTGTCGATCTTGTCTAATTAAAAGTCTCTCATCCTTCCCCTCACCTCGTGTGTCTCGTACTCGTCAAATAAAGGTCTCACTCTATCCCTTTTCTTTCCGCTCCCGACTAAATAAACTCCCTTCCTCTTCTTTCCCCCCTGCATTCACGTCTTTAGTATATTAGAAAATCCGTAATTGAATATCATTGTATATCTCCTTAGGCTGTAAGCATTCTGTTTGCTCCTCCAGCACACCTCTCACCTCGGTTCCCAGCCAATACGCTTTTTCTTGCTTGTTTACTTCCTCCCTGCAACTCTAAAGCTCTGTTTTGGAATCGAGCCCATTCTTTTAGAAGATCTAAACATCTCATCTGTTTCCTGTATCACTCCTGAAGGTTGTTGGTTGCCTCTCTGGAGCCTCTCTTTTGTTGCCCTAGACATATGGGACGCAAATCTGTTCAACGAGGGAAGCTGAAGCATCACATTTTATCTTCTTCCATAGTTTTTTCCCCTGTTATACAGCCTGCACAACAACAGAGTGAATGCAAAATGCAGTTTTCTTCCGACAGCATACGATGTGAAATCCTGTGATTGTAAACACGTCTTGAGAGGGCATGGCAGTGGGGTTATTTTTTACAATTCTCATAAATGCTGTTACAGTAAAGTCTGCAATGGATTGAGCTTTGCACGCCCATAGAATATAAAGAAACCGAACCAAGTTACAAATTAACAATTTTCATATGCTTCATTTTTCATGTGTTATGCATTTATAAAAAGGTTATGGAAAAAGATGCAAAATGACTTACAAATCCAACTAGACATGATGATGGTTAATGATTCTACTTTCATATATCTTACTTTGTGGTTTATTACAAAAAAGAGTGGATAGTCCTCCTTAATGTAAGAACATACATTTTATCTAATATTATGTGCACAGCTTATCATTTTTGTAGAGGTGCTGCTACTATAGCTGCAATACCATTGTTGGCCATTTGCATCTTCTGAAAGCATACGCATGATTCAAACTACTGGGACACAATAGATTTAATATTGGGTTCATATGTCAGATATGTTTAGAGTTGACTTTTTTCTAGAGCTGTGTATTGATAAGAGTGGTGATACGTTTTGTGTTATGTTACAGGTGTTACAATTGCGATACTGTAAGTAAGGCGATATAATGCGCACGCACCATGGATGCATGGATGGATGGATGATAGATGCATGTACTTTACTAATCCCAAATTGGGAAATTCTTATGTTAAAGCAGCAGGTTATCAAGGCAATGTACAGGAACAGTAAATACAGAGTAAATATTCATATCAATACTAGAGATACAAATCTATAGTATACACAATATAAAGAATATATTAGAATACACTATTAATATACCAGATTACTACAACTAACTTAGAAAATATAAGATATAAATATAGAATAACAATAACATACTAATAACATAGAAACACAGAATAACAATAACATATTAATATGCATAAAATCTAATTTATAAAAAACTACAATTTTGAGAGGGCACATACGCTGACACGGCGTATCTGTTTGCAAATGAGGTATTGTATTGTTGCTCTTTATTGTTTTTGAGAATCAATACAGTATCACAAAACATAATAACGCGATATTCAATATTTTTTATATTTTCTTACCCCCTTCCTTTTTTTAAGAAAGATTATTTGTTTTAAAGAAAGCATATCTTTAGTCACACTGGAATAGATGCACACCTCTGACCAAGCCTCGAAGACAATACAAATCTTGGCGATACGATACGTATCATGATACAGGGGTTATGATTCAATATATTGCGATATTGTAAGCGAGCGATGTATTGCGATATTATTTATTATTATTTATTTTAATAAAACTTTAGGAAAACTGTATAAAGAACACACACACACACACACACACACTTTTTTATGCAGTCAGAACATTAGGATCTGCATTTGCATTTATCATAGTCCCTGTAACATCCAACATCATATCATTACTTTGAGAGGGCACACCTCTGACCAAGCCTCGAAGTCAATACAAATCCTGGCGATACGATACGTATCATGATACAGGGGTCACGATTCAATATATTCCGATATATTGCGATACTGTAAGCAAGGCGATATATGGCTTCTTTTTTTTTTTTTTTTTTAATCAAATTTTAGGAAAACTGTCATAGTATAAAGAGAACACCACCATATGCATAAAATCTGAGGAAAATAAAGTTTACTTTTCTTTTATGCAGTCAGAACAGTATCTGCATTTGCATTGATCACAGTTCCTGTAACATCAAACATCATGGCACTACTTTGGTAAATATCACATACACTGAAAGGGAGCATCTTTTTTGCAAATTCAATAAAGTATTGACTGAGTTCATCTTTGCATGTTAACTATTATTTAATAATTGACACACTGGTTTTGAGTATCTTTAAAGTATCACAAAACATAATACCGTGATATTCGCTATTTTTTAAAGAAAGCATATCTTTAGTGATACTGGAATAGATGCACACCTCTGACCAAGCCTTGAAGCTGATACAACTCCTTCACTGAGGCTTTTTATACTTTTTAGTTGTTTGTTTGGGAGATGACATCAATCTCCTGAAGTTTGTACTCCATGCTGTGGAGGTGTAGGGGGCATGGTAGGGGGTGGCTGTGGCTAGAGGAGTCAGGAAGTAATGTTAGGCTGCAGCACCTGCTCACGTCCTCCAGCCTGGCTGTTTATCTCCTACTGAGCAGCGAGAAGCCTATCTCAGGAAAGTGATGTAGTCTATCTGGCTGCCAAGTGCAGAATTTAACTTCACATATACACTCCCGAAGGATTTATTGAACACTGAAGACGGCTTGATTTTTGTGCTGCCTAATGAGCCGGACTTAAGTTCCTGCTCATGTATTTGTGCTGCCTATCTCACCGAGAATAACTCGGTGTGATAGAACTTTCTTTAAAAAAACATTTGTACGTCTGAAGACAAACTCACAAAATGAAAAAAAAGAAAACAGGCAATACAAGCCACAGCACAGAAAGTTGAACAGTTGGAGGACAGTGCTTGCCAAATGCTGAATGGCAGCAGCTAATCAGTTTTGGGAAATCAGGACTCGGTTGATTACAAGTATCTCTGGAAATGCAGACCGGAATTCTGAAGCTGTGTGTGCTTGGCAACGGTGCATTCCAATGACGGTAACTCATTACACAGTATTTAAGGACATCTTAAAACAGTGATGAAATGTGAGTTTAGTTAAAGAGATTTCGCCACAATACCTGCTATTGTTTACTGGGATTACAGCTTGCTGTTTGGATTCACTTGTCTTCTTATCCAGCCTGAAAGTTAGAGTGAAACAAGCAAAATGTCTTTTAAATGCAAACACATGCTCTCTGCACTGCAAGTAAGAGAAAATGTTTTGCTCCAATGAGAAGATAGGGGAGTATAAATTATTGTTTTTTTTCCATATTTTTTCACAAATTTGGGGTCACGGTTTTCGGTTCGGTTCGGTACATTTATGTTACAGCGAAGCGGTCATGTTCTGATTTCCAATTTTCATTTATTTGGCAAATAACAAATGTTTGCCTTAACAAAAGTATGGCTTACATAAGGAACATAAACACTTCTTCATTGTCAAATCTTGATTGAAAGAATAGGTCTGCTACAGTAATTAGTGCAAGCTTTGTTATTTTCATATAAATATAATGTAATTATAGACTATCAACATAACTTGAAGTATAAGCTCAAAAAGAATTATACTAAAAAAAACAAAAAACAGTATAACATATGTCTCAAATCCCTGATTATCAGCTCTCAATTGAAAGATTAGTTTTTCCACTCAAAAAGTGCAGTATTTGGAAAGGAATACGGTTGATTTCTGTGCCATTGTGTTATTTAAAAATAATTAATAAATATAAAACATATTACAGGGATTGTGTTGCTGGAATTACTGTGTTGCTAATTGTATAGCGCGGCAAAATCTGGTCTGCACTCGCCGAAATTGAGCCAATAGCAACGCTGGACCGCAGCTTCAGTTAACCTGCGCATGTGTTTTACCCCATACCTCAAGACCCATGTCCGCCCGTATCCCAGCCTCCTTCCATAGGCCTTGATTTCTAGTGTGACAATAAACGGGAGCCTAACTCTACATGAAAAAAAATACACAATCGGCCTCATAACTTATTTCAAATGAACCGAACAATGCATACAAGACCCGAACCGTGACTAGCGAACCAATAAAAGGTAAAATAGTATTTTTTAATCTGCCATAAGACAACAAAGATTGCAGCCTTGATCTGTAGATGCTGGAAATTGTATTTTATTTATTCCTTTAGTTATGGTATGTAGCAGTTTCTGCTCAAATTGATTTTTTTTTATTTGTTTATTAGTTTCTTTCTCAAAATAAATCATTGTGAGAAATACATTTCTTAATCAAAGCTCATCACATGCATTCTTGAGCCTCTGAGCCTGAGCATTTCTGTTATATACTGTATTGTATTAAACATGCCACGACACAAAAATGCTCACCAACAAAAGCTACTATGTTCCCTGGAATTCCAGGAGAAGTGAAAGGTAGCCTTCATTCAGAAAGAATCCTGTTGTTTTACGTGCCAAGACATGTATGCACAGAATGCTACCATATATCACAAGTTCTGCCACAATAGGATTTTGATTTGATTAAATTTGGGGGCCTGCAGTCCATATGAGGCGATATCATATGCTCATTTAACACAATCTGTTACATTTATATCAACTCACAAAAAGCAACTAAAATAAGATTTGACAATTTTATTACAGGACTCATCCAGACATTTAAAGGGAAAAAAAATCTATTCTTTTTAATAAAAAGAATAAAAATAGACCTCCTGCTGTTCACTTTAAAGTGCCACATTTCTCATGTTTAAGCACTGTTTGAATGTTTGGGAAGGAGGTGCGCTTGAAAGGTAATGGTGACACAGACGTCCCGTGGGAATTTCAAAATAAAGGCATATCTTAAAGATGACACTATACATAAATGTTTTCACTTTGCATTGATGATATTGGCTTGTTGATCATTTAATTAATAATGTTGATCCATATTGATACATCGTTACACCCTTATTGTATGCATATTGTATAGTTTATGTTTTTGTACTGCCCCTAGAAAAGATAACTAAGAAATCAAACATTTATCTTTTGACTCCTCAAAACTATACTGTTGCTTTGCACCTTAGGGAATTTCTATTGCACCTTCATTTTTCTTATTTAAATTCTTTACGAGTCAAAATAATGAATGTATCCTATAGCCTTCTACATGTATTCTTCTTTCTGCAGAAGCCATTGTGATCGTATCTCAAACCCGTGCAAACAGTGAATCTGTTGTCGGACCATAAATCACATCCTGTTACATGCTTGCCACATGTGACATGAGATTATTATCAAGAGCAATAGCAGGTGTGTTGGACAAACAGTATTGCAAATATTTGTTATTGCCTGACGGGTTGTTATATTACAATATCAGTGATGGAGAGTCAGAAAATGTGTGCACAGATCATAGGCGTAGGTTGCGGGGGAGGAGGGGTAAGGGGTCGTCGCCGCCACCCCTCAATATTTAGAACACGTGCATTTGCAGACGATCTGAAGGGAATACTACTATATCAGCAGAGTAATAATGTAATGCACAGCAGACTATAGGGCAGGTAGATTTTTTTCTTGAAGTAATATGACTTTATTCTGGTATTATCAGAGAACACAGATGTGTGGGATGTATTTTAAATGTGTAGACAGTTTTGAACGAGTGGAAATCTTGCTGAAACACATATGAGCTATTCAAGTCCAGGGGTTTATTGTAAAAGTTTATTTGTTTAGTATGTTGTTTTCATGTTTGTTCATTTTCTAGGGGTTTCTTAATGCTAATTTTATCCTGTTAGTTACGATAAAGGTGGGTGCTTTCATTTTTGAAAGGGTAACACCGTTAATATAACCTGTTAGTTACATTATAAAGGCAGGCGCTTTTATTTTGAAAGGGTAATTCCGGTAAGTGGTAAAATATGATTATGTAAAAATGATTGACATGCCATCCAAAAGAAGGTATGCATTATACTTTTTTATTTGTTTAGCACATGGCTGATAAGGACACAAGGTTTGTCAATGTTTCGTTTCTTACAATATTTGATAAGAAGTGACTTTATAATGTAGTTTCACAGTTTTGCATATTTAAAAAAGCGTATGAGCTAGCAAAGATGCCATGTTGGCTCAACCTGCCTGGTGTGAATTCAACGTTAGTGCTGCGTTATATGTGTAATTTAAGGCTTAAATGGGGACTAATAATTTCATTTAAAGTTAAATATGCTTATATGTAGCACTGTATCAGAGCTTGTCATTTGTGTAAGGATACAAATTTTAATATTTGTGTTTTGCTTTCTCGAGCTCTTACGGTGTACGGAGCAAATAAAGCTTTTGTGAACCATCAGTCAGGGATGCCGCATTTATAAATTAATTAAAATGAATTAATTTATAGTTGAGGTGAACAGATGCCACATGCACATTTGAAGAGGTTACTTCCCCAAACAAAAGATGTGGGAAGAGTAAATCATGCCTACATGTGTGTTGACTCAGCAGCGACAACATTAAAGGAGAAAATTTGACCTACAGTACAGGAGAATAAATATGTAAAAGGAATACAGAATACCTGAGAGCCTTACTGCATTTAATTCCATTATATTTTCAGAATTTGAATTGTCACCTGGCACCTAAATTTAGTGTTTTCCTTTACATAAATAAAGACATTTCCACCATGAATTGGTGCATAAAAAAATCATCAGAAAGCAGGAAATGGAGGACCCCCAGATGCAGCCTTGGCACAGATGCACATTCAAATTAATTCAATTAATCAAATAAATTAAGAAAATTTAAAATATTTATATTTTATAATATTTATAAATATAATATTTTCATTTATTTATTTATGATTGATTGGTTTCTTTGAGTGTCCCGTACCATTTGGTGCCCCAGCCTATATGGGCTTAAAAGACACTGGACAACAACAACAACCAAGATGGCCACATGACCAGCCATAACATACAGTTCGATAAATTTAAAGAAAGAAAGAAAATGTCAGTAAATCATTTTCCTTATCAATAAGGTCTTATTATGATGGATACAGTGTTCTTTGTCTTAGTTTCATTGCATGTTTTGTAAATCTTTCTAAGGCAAAAATATCCTCATTAAAGACTCATTATGAAAAAAAAATACATAAACAGTAATAATAATACTAAATAAATAAAAACTAATTAAGAAATTAATAAAATGAATTCACACACCAGATTTCCAGCACCTACTTACTGTATATCCCTGTGGTCCAGCCACTCGCACAGGATAAATACAGTACATACTGGGCACATTTACAAAAGACACAGAAGCACATTCTGATGTCCAACTCTTCTTTTTGGCCATGATTAGTAATTTAAAAAAAGTTCACAATTGTTTAACAGTGTAGTGAATTGAAAAATTGAATTTTAAAAATGTCAATTTGGTAGCTGCCAATGTGACATATTTCACTTCCATAACGAGACGTTCTTTCACACATGACCAAACCTGTATTTCCCCCCTTACTCCTACAAGATGGATGCCATTTTTACTCTCTTTGGCCATCACAGTAACAGTCAAGAAGATTTGACAAGCATGGCAGGTTTCCCCCTCTCAGCCTGGAAACGGAGGACGAGAAAGCTGCAACTTCTGAAGCCAATTACTTAAGTTTGGCCTGTTTTCTTTCATTCTCCCTCTCGCGAGGAAGGATTGAATGAAAATCTACAGTCCTCTTATCACATGGTAATAATGTAGCACGGCCTGCATGTTTTCATGTGCCAAGTCGTCTTCACATCATTTATTCTCTTTATTTCGCAGTGCATTCTAATCTCCCTTCACATATAAAAAAGAAAAGGTACTTAGAAGATCCTTTTTGCAGAGTAGCTGGTTTCAGCTGAAGTGTGCCAACGGGGGAACATTTACTCAGAGATTCTTCGCAGTGTTTAGATAAGACTTTGGATGCTGGTGACAAATCAAATGCATGTCTGTGGGAGTGTGAGAGGACAGCAATACAGCCAATCATGCAAAGCTGTGCTGCCTCTCTGCCAAAATGAGATTCATATCAGGAGTGAATAGCTGCTTTCTGAAAAGGCGCTGCTGAATAGTACAAAAATATCCACTGAAATGTTAAAGAACATATATTCATGCCAAATAACTATGATACACAATAAAATAGAGAAAATAACTGAGAAAAAAATGTTCCATTTATGTGGGAAAAGTTACCTATTCCTGCAGCACCCACTTATTTAAAACTATTGTTAAAAACAAATTTAAACTCATTTAAATTTAGAACATAAAGTCGTTTACATTTTGAGGTAAAGTAAATAACTTACACCCATTGATAATATATTTTAATTAGGGCTGTCAATTGATTAAAATATTTAATTGCAAATAATCATCATGATTGTCCATAGTTATTCGTGATTAATCACAAATTAATCACACATTTTTTTTATCTGTTCAAAATGTACCTTAAAGGGAGATTGTCAAGTATTTATAACTCTTATCAACATGGGAGTGGGAAAATATGCTTTCTTTATGCAAATGTATGTAAATATTTATTATTGGAAATCAATTACCAACTTCTTTAGGTTTAGGCAAAAAAAAAAAAAAACACTTAAGTAAGTTAAGTTCAGGGAAAAACACAGTGTTTTGGGTTAAAATAACTACGAACACAACTATTATTGTTGGTTTCACACGGGATGCAAACTCCGGTCTCCTTGGTGAAAAACCTGTGTTTTGTGAGTTTCACACTATCTACACTACAGAGCCTGACTTCCGCTTCTGCTCCTGTCATAATTAGTACGGTTGCTAGAGGTCACTATCATGTTCTTTTTATACCATCTTTCGGTGATCTGCATGTAGATAGATGATAAAACCTATTAGTGGGTGTAGTAGGCCCCTATTGACCCACATCTATGGGGCTTATAGTGACTGCTAACGCTTATTTAATAGCCTGACAACAGTCTAATCGGCTATGCATTTAGCATAAAAATATGCTCAAATCATAACTTGAAAATGGCCATGCCAGTTTTTCCTTGTCAAAATTAAATTTGGAGTGCCATTTAGCCTCCTTCCCGACAAGTTAGTATGGTTGGTACGAGTGGAGTAAAACTGAGCCCGCTGCAACTTAAAAATCGCAAGTTTCGTTAATGTGTTAAAGAAATGAGTGGCATTAAAACAAATTTGTGTTAACACATTATTGCTTTTTTTATTATCACTTTGACAGCCCTAATTTGAATAATATATTTGAGTGATACTAAAGCTGATTTGATACACTGCACAGTAGAAGAATGTTACTGGTTTTGTGTGCAGAGTGTTTTTCTCCTTGTTATTTATTTATTTATTTACATGTAGTTTGAAAAAGAAATATGATGTTTGTAGCTTCATAATGAGATGTTCTGCCTCGAGGTCTGTGACTCTGTCAGAGGGCTAAAGTTAAAATGGCCCTTTTCCCATTCCTGCGTGTTGCTCAAGTAGCCAAAGGGGATGCAGTGAAAGAACGGAGGAGGCAGAGCAGGTTGCATATCATCTGTCTGTGTCTTCCAGCATTGTAACAAACAGCCTCTCACGGCTCTGTGAGAGTAGTTAAGAAAATTATAGCTGCGCCTCAAACAAATTGCTTACGTCAAAGTGCTCCCAAGATAAAATTGCATTCTAAAGGTAGAAAATTGCTCTGATCGGCGCAAAGTACATGATGATCATAAGAGCAGAAATATTAATATGATTTTTTTTTTCTCATGATGAGTGCTGAGTGGCAAATAAAAGGGCAAGTTATTCTCCGCAGATTATATATTTCTTAATGTATGTATACAATTTCCGTCTTCCTTCTTTGAATATGACAGCTGACTTTACATGGCATGTAAATTTTACTGGAACAAATTAGAAAGTCGCAAGGAAATGACTCAAGCTTTTATCCTGTAGTACTTCTTTTTCACTGGATAACATAATGCTTTTAACTTTTAAAATACATATCTATGTCTACAAAAGGAGGTGGTAACTGGTCTCAACGGGACTGACCTCACTGAGAAAAAAGAAAGAAAAAACAACACAGATGCTCAAACAGAAAAAAAAATCAATAGCACATACAAGGGAAAATAAGTAGAACAAAATCACAACCTTAACCACATGTCAAGTGTGTTGCAATATTTGCAACAGTTTTCTATTCATCCTTTTGCCTCTCATTTTATGCAATAAAAGTGTGTCTTCATATCAGAAACTCAAATTCTAAGTAACAGGTGGTCTCTTTATGTCTTGAAACAAGTGAGATAATGTGCATAACAGCCAACAGTACATACCCTTTGTTCATGTTTTGGCCTGTTACACTCACACTTGCCAAGTCCTTGATCGCCAACACATAGCTTTCTGATTTGTATCACCAATGTCTGTTTACAATACAAAGAGTTTTTGTGGTCGTCTCTTCTAATTTTTATACATAAATGTAACATGAGCCAGAACAATTTCATAAATTGTTTGGCTGCTGCTGATAAATGAATGTGCAAAAAGACATACAAATGACAGAAAACACACAGGATCCAGAGCAGAACACATTTGCAGGCTTGATGCAATGTTATTGTAGCATTATATTATTGAATAGCTTAACCGAGACATGAAGAGATACGATGGCCAAAAAGTAATGCCAAAATCACTTTTAATCATACACTGGATATAAGAAGTGGACGTAGTCACAGAGATGTCAGCCATTGGTTTGTGGACTGCTGTTTTGAAGCCTCGAGTTCAGCATTTTGGCCGTTGCCATCTTGGTTTTTTGCAGCCAGAAGTGACAGGAGAGGGTGGAGCTAATGACCAAATACTGAATACGATTGTTCAGGCTGGTCTCATACAGTGTTTGTAGCAATACTTAAGAAACGTAATGTGCTGTAATTGGTGTATATCCCACAAAATCGGCAAACGCCATGTAAGGACAAGGTCAGTGTGGACGTTGATTTGCTTGTCATGTAAGTAACGTCACTTCTGGAGTTATGTTAAGCCAAACCGCGATCTTTTCCTAAACATAACTAAGTAGTTTTGTTGCCTAATCCTAACCAAGTCCAAGAACTTTATTTTAAAAAGACTGTATGCATGTAACAAGCAAAAATTGACACGTGTTGATGGACATATGTAGGAAAACGAACGATATCATGCAAACCGTTTGAGAATATGTTGAAAGGTTACAGTTAACTTTCATGAACTGAAAACACACTGTGAAAGGGTTAAAGTTCTTAGACAAAAACACGGACAACTCCAAGACCCGACAACGCTGTGGTAGCGACCTGTCAATCACAAGGTAGTCACGCCCTAAAGCATCCCCTGCTTTATGGTCTATTTGACTCAAAATGGGACCATAATTTACTAAATGAACATCATGCTGTATTGAAGAAGACTTGAAACTAGCAATTGAAACCATAAACTCGTATTTACAATGTTTACTGAGGTTATAAATCAAGTGAGGAGTAGGCTCATTTCTCATAGACTTTTATACAATCAGACTTCTTTTTGCAACCAGAGGAGTTGCCCCCTGCTGGCTATTAGAAAGAATGCAAGTTTAAGGCACTCCAACATTGGCTTCACTTTTCAGACCCGGAGGTTGCCCGCTGCTTATGACACATTTCCATGAATACATTTAAACCAACACAGAACATCTCACAGCACCGAAAGGGTGTTATTCCATACCATATGTGTGATATAATTATGTTCACAACTCAATATGGGGTAAGTCTATTAGCGTGATGAGCCATGCTACTTCTAATACCCCACATGATCAAATTGGTTTGAACTAAAAAAAAAAGGACCTGTCAACCAGTTGATTACCTACCATCAATTCTGAATTTGTTCCTTTTATCCTAAAGCACATTCCCTCCTAAATGCTAAGTAACAAAATATAAACTGAACTTGTGTCTTTATTAGTTAACAGGGAAAATGCTGCAATGAGACAGATCCAAGCGTCCTGTATGAAAAAGTCCAGCTGCACATAGCCTAGTCCAATAAGTTTGATGAATCATCAAACGGAGATCATGATGTCTGTTCTCTCATAAAGATGTCTGTAAAACTTTGCTCAAATTGATTGATGGGTGGCACTAATGAAGTTACAGTCTATTCTCTTTTCAATCAGACTGTCACACTGCTTGTCACTTTAATTTCCCGATTCTCCCCACTGGCCTGTCAAAGTTATGATCAAGTAGCAAAGCCCTGCTAAGCCATAAAAAGGGTGATCACTAAAATTCTCACTTTCATTAGGGAATTTTAACGTGGCAATGTTCTCTTCAAAACTGAACACTGTACTAGATGTACATCAAAATGCAGTATACAGTACATGATCACAGTAGCTCAGCAGGTAAGGCCTTTGTCTGTTAAGA
This sequence comes from Sebastiscus albofasciatus, assembly GCA_916701655.1. NCBI lineage: Eukaryota > Metazoa > Chordata > Actinopteri > Perciformes > Sebastidae > Sebastiscus > Sebastiscus albofasciatus. The sequence goes on from CAKAOI010050072.1 coordinate 67,952, forward strand.
TCAGGATTATGGATTTAATCATTTGACATCATAAACTTGTGCTGGACCATCGGCCGTCCTGGGACCTCTCTCTCTCTCTCTCTTCTGTCTCTTGGTGCATCATTCCACATGTTGGAGTTGATTTTGGCGGAGAATCGCTCATAACTTAAAAATATATTCAGCGTTCTAATGTGAATGCTCTGATTAATACATTTTCTTTATTTATTTTTTTAAAGTAGTTTTTGATTTTGAAACAGTAACCTTATGTTGTTGCTATTTAGCTTATTTAACCAAGATGCTGCTCTGATGGTGCTGCAAATTTGGATAGTGATTTATTCATGTGTGTTGGGAGATTGACTGAAAGCAGATGAGTTATTTTCAAATTTTTATTGATTGGCTGATATTTATAAAAAATGGAATGATTCTTTGTTTCATAACCACATTTTCCCACCACTGTGATATTTCGACTGTGAGATTGACAGGCGAATTGGGCTCCTTAGATTGAATAGCGGACTATCCATGGACCCCTAGAAAGTATACTGCACATGTGAAAAATAGTAAAGCCTTTAATGGCTCCAGAGGGAGCTGTGTGAAGTCTGATAAATCGCCTCAGGTGATGTCACTTGAGTCAAGTTTGAAGATTAAAAACATCTGAGGGGTGTGGAGTTGGAAAGGAGGGAGTTCATTAGACCTCTGTAGCCCGCTCCTCATCCCAATCTCAGACTGAAGTGATGGAGATCGAGTCACATTGTGGGTAATGTAGGCGCCAGGTTTTAACAAGGTACTTTTAATTGTCTTCTTGTGGCTCTCCTTTCTCGCTTCTTTCTGGGTGCTTTGAGTGCTTTGAGAGACACTGTTATCCTGGATATTCACAATATTATTTGTCAGACTCTACTTGGCAAGACCACAAAGTACACTATCAAACCTTACTATCGATTTAATGTATAAAGATTTATTGTGAAAAATACGTAAAAATATGTAAAACCTAACCTCGGTGACAAATACATTTTGTTTCCTGTGACTGCTTCACAATAAAAGCCCATGTGTGTTTTAACTTTTAATGTGAAGCAGCAGCGTTTATAATTATTTCATAGAGAGGTAATTTCTACGGCTGTGAAAGTTAATGTGATAACATTTTATAGCAAATTTGTTTTAACACCACTAATTTCTTTAACACATTAACGCAACTTGTGATTTTTTAGGTTGTAGCGGGCTCCGTGTTAAAGCTAGAGTGCAGATAGTGGTATTATATGAAACTAGAAAACCTAAGGAATACATTGGTACCAACCATGTCATGTTAGCTTTTTGGGAAGAATGCTAAATAACGCTCCAAGGTTACGCAAAATGTTGGTGCGGAAAAACTGGCTTGCTCCCTTGACCTCTTACCTCAAGATATATAAGAATTAAAACTCTGAGATTAACAGAGTGGAAACTGTATCTTATTAGATAAAACAGATGTTGACAAACTGCATAATTTGCCGTTGAAAAAAGGTAAACAATCGGAATATATCTTACGGCAATAATTAGCATATTGCAAATTGTTTAAAATTGCAATAGGACTACAGTAAATATGTGTGTATATATACTGTATGTGTATATGTGCACCATACTGTATATTTCAGATGGCAGAGTGCACATTTTCAATCTCAGTGGGTAATAAAGCCTGTTTGTGACATTTCCAAACGGGCCAGTTATTTTGTTATAGACTGACAGCCAGTAACTATTCTGACACAGTCACTAACCTTTTGTCCAACATGTACACCCAAATCATGTTTCTGACCTTTCCATCATCTCACACATTCTGACAGTCAGAGCCTCACACTGTCAATATTTAGTTTCATTCGGGTAGTTTTGTATCTTTCTTTGCAAATTAAGCCACACAAAGCTTCTCTCGCTGCACTGCATTATCCTATCTGTATCAATTCAATAAAACTGTCTGCTTTTTGTGTTGGTTTCCTGCTATCTTTGTGTTTGATACAAACACTCATTGTGATTGTTTTGATACTCATTGTGCAGCTGCCCTTCTAGTTTGATTGCGCCGGCTAGACTGTGATCAGTCATTTGAAAACAAGAGCCGTGAAAATGTGAAAGCTGTTACTGAAATAATGCATTGTAGTCAGACAGCAGATACCTTTTGAAAGAAAAAAAAAAAAAAAAATAGACACCTCTTCTTGTCTGTCAGGTGGGCGCTGTGAGATGATTGTTGAGCCTCATCACGGAGAGCATTTGTTTACACAAATAAATGCTTCCAAACATGCTTGGCGCGCAGGCAGCCTCAAGGCGGAGTTGTGGCATTGTGTCTGAGATGAAAGGGGCAAACTCTTTTGCCTCAAGAGAATCAAACTTGGCCCTCGCTCGGCTGTTCCACTGCAATTAATTCAGCTCTATGTGTCAGTGTTTCGGAAAAACTCTCCGCAACTCAACTGCAAATGGATTTGTAAAACTTTCAAAACTGTTTATGGGAATCAAGGTTCGTAAACCTCGTCCTAAATTTGCACTTTTCCTGTTGCAGTTTGGCTCTCCCTGTGAATGCAGATTCGTTTGAATTGCCTTTTACTGTGGCATGCATATTCATGAATGCCCGGTTTGTGTCCTTCCAGTTTCACATTCAGGCATGTGGGTCACTGAAATACGCCGTTACATCACACAGAAAAGACAAGTCACCTCGGTTTTCATCCTCAAGCTCCATAATTTACAATAACATTTCTCTTGCTGCCCGTGAAACTAGTATTTTCCTCACATATCTGGCGGCATCTGGGCTCTGCTTGACTTGGCATAACAAATACAACTTCTCCATGCTCTCCTTCAGCACCAGATATCTTTTTTGCTCCGCTTAGGTGAGATATGTTGCTAGATTTCTTAACATACAGTAGGCAGAATATTTTTTGGCATCATTGGGCAAAAAATTCCGTAATAACCTTTCAGCACATTGTATTTCAAGTGCTCTGACAGATAACTAGACTAGAAAAAATCTAGCCTGTGATGGGAGACTTTGGCCAATCACAGGTCATTTGAGAGAGAGAGAGAGAGAGAGAGAGAGAGAGCGTTCCTATTGGCTGTTCATTCAACGGAGGCAGCTGTCAATCACTCACAAACTCTGATCAAACGGTCAAACTAGGCAGCGCTGATCAAATATGAATCAATATTATGTTACTCGAAGGGCTATTTCTCGCAAAAAATGTTTTCAGAAACATCTTGTAGTGTACTGTTTAGCTGTAAAATGAGAAAGTTTGCTCCGGCTGGTGGGCGGTGCTTGGTATTTCCTCAACAGATCTCAACATGGCTGCCGGGTCAAAAACTCTTTCCTTTTGCAGCTAAATTCTACACTACAAGCAATTTTGAAAACATTAAGGCACAGAATATTGATTTATATTTGTTCAGCGCTGCCTAGTTTGAAGGTTTGATCGGAGTTTGTGAGTGATTGACAGCTGCTCAGAGACGGCAAGGCTCCAGCTCGGCTCTGATTGGTTGTTTTCCTCCTGTCTGTGAAATCTTGCAGATGCCATTAGGAGAACCGGAGGACACCGCAGGATACAGAGGCACATGGTTTTCTTCAGATTGCCTCTCTCATGCACTACTGTCAAGTAGGCTTGCCGTGGTAGTTGGGCACACGCCAATTACCTTATTTGCCTACCAGTCCCACCATTGTTTTGCCTTTTTTATAGAAATAAAACCCATTTAGTTCATTTTTGCGAATCAGCGCCATGTTATCAGTACATAGTCGGACAATGGACACTACAAACTGAAAGTGAGTGTCTGCTCCGTATGGAGTCTCAGCACAGAGTAGCAGGAGTCAGATTTTACACATGGGACGAGAGAGTTGACAGACAAGACGATGGCGGAGGATTTGGTGTCAAAGTGAAAAGCAAAAGCGCCTATTTGTCAGTATTTCAGATTAAAACCCAATGCTATAAGGGAACCATAACGTTAATGAATCAGCGAGCGGAGGACGCAGCGGTCACAGCCGGTGTGCGTGGTGCAGCGTCGCCAGGTGGAAAAATGCGTCCCAGCAGCGAAAGCTCGTCCGGAGAGGCCAGACACACAGCCATCCCAACGTTAAAGATCAAAGTAAGCATGCTACATATATTGACCATCATCTTGTTTTGTAAAACGTCCGGTGTAATCGGTAACACCGGTGTTGTCACAAGTTTATGAACCGGTGGGAACATTTCCTCACCGTCACATTGCTATACTGCCTACTCCAGCTTTAATGGTCTCCTACCAAGGATTTAAAAGCATCGTGGGATGCATAGGTGCACTCCAGAAACCTAGGTTCAATCCCTAGTCATGGTACCTCAGGCTCGGCTGAGCGTATACAACAAACACAGCCATGCTCAATGGTGGAAAAGCGAGGAAGAGTCACGTCTTTGTTGTTGCAAAAGCAACTCCTTCCTTTTTGTCATGGGTGAGTATAGTCTACGGGATCATATTAACTTTCTCGCATGTTATGGCTGCTCACTGGTAGGGTGCGTATCAGAGGATAATTTGTGGCCGTCTACACCCTCTCCAGGCCAACAGTGGAGTGAGGAGAGATGAGCACTGCTGGGAATTGGCCATACCAAACTGGGAAGCACAATGACAGGGGGAGGGGAAATTAATTAAGTGTGTTGGACGGCGCCACGGCTCTGTTTTGTGCGTGCAATTGTGCAGTTATGTATTATATGTGTGAGACAATTATACTGACGAGATGGGCCAGAATGAACGGACACAGATTCACACTCTGTGCATGCCAAATCAAAATTTGTGACGGGCTGCATTCCACCTGTGCCTCCAGTTTAACAGGCTTTGAATACTGGTCAGTCAAGGCTGAAAGCGATGATAATTATGCTACCAAACTAACTCAAAAAATTTGAATGTCAAGGTGATAATAATATAATTAAAAATAGCCCCGAAATATAAGTTTGTGTGCCGACTTTGAGTATGAAAGTTAATGAATTGAGTTTATGTTAGACTCCCCTTAAAAGATCAAGCTGTCACTATGTTAATGCTGTAGTCCGATGTGAGCGAGGTGCTGAGGTAATCTAATGCAAATGTGTACGTCTCGTTGGCAGGTGAACGGCCTCCTTTAATAGCCCTGCAGTGTTGATTTTGGCACAGCGGCAGTGCAAACATGTTGCCGCGGAAGAGGCTACTTCCACTGTAATGTATTTACTGTCTAATTTGTGTCTCAGTGAGAGACCATATATTCTGTTTAGGGAGTGACACCTCTCCTCCTCCACTTTATGGAGCGGTGCAGGCATTTGATGGGGACTTGAACATGCTGTGCTGATGGATGAGCTTGTCAAGGCAGCCCCATGATGCTCCGCTCCCCACAGAATGCACGGGGCTGGAGAAACTCAATCATATAGCGAGGCATCACTCCAAACATAGTTAATAACTCGTTCATAACACCTGAAAATAATCGTCTTAGCGGTACACGCTTCACTTGTGAACATCGGTTTACAGTTTATGGTGGGTTTAGGGTGTCAGCTTTTATGCTAAAGTTAAAAACATGACAAAAAAATGCTAATTTATCGTGTCGTGACAACTCGCTTTTTTCCCCTCCACTGATAAACATGCCTTAGGTTGAGGCTGTACATGTGTCAACAGCATGCTTTTTTCTTTTTTTTGTTTGTTGCTTGCGCTATTCCTCGCCTTCACTAGTCTGCCTCTGCTGCCAGTGTACAATGTTGAACACTGTGCCTCTAATGTCAGAAACTCAGCTCCAGACTGAGAGTTTGATTCCCCGAGGCAGAAGTTCTGAATCGCTGACAGGTGTTTCAAAGTGTTCAATTTGTGGATGTTCTAAAACAAATTCTTGAAACATTGTGCTTTAATACGTCTCTTTGAGTGACTTTCGGCACTATTTTTGTGCCGCTATTTTTGCTCCTTTTTTTCTTTATGTGAACAATTCCAATCAGCAGCATTCCCGAGTGAAGCTTGAAGCTATTCTAAGGGGCTGAATAATTGACTACAAGTAGTATTTCAAATTATAACAAACTATTACTGTGCTTGTGTATAGCTTGTGTTGGTACTGGGTATATTTGAATACGTGTTACTGTAGGGGGTGTAAGGCTTGCTACAGTGCAACTGAGGGCTGATGTTAATGTTACCTGCATGAGCAGTCAACCTGAGGCAAGCTGGCAACAAAGGTAGCGCATGGTTGGTAATTCATCCCAGTCGACTGCAGTAGCTGAAGCAATAAGGTCTTTTATTTACAAAAACTCATATATTGTTGTTGAAAATGCACAATGCAGATGGATGACATACCAACACCTTGGAACTGAGGTAAACAATGCACGCTATTTTGGGGCTGCACAAAAAGTTATCCTCTATTACATCCCAATGTTTTCTGTTATTGACAGGCAGTAGATTTCATTTTGGAGCATTCAGCACTTTGTACATGAAATTAAAAGTAAGCAACTAATTGTTTAGTTGGCAGGTTGGAGCAAATATGATAAAAAAAATAATAATATCATATAATAATTATTGCCTCTGTGTCCTTCGATGCTCCTAATGGCATCTGTAAGATTTAACAGACCGGAGGAAAACAACCAATCAGAGCTGAGATGGAGCCTTGCCGTCTCTGAGCAGCTGTCAATCACTCGCAAACTCCGATCAAACGGTCAAACTAGGCAGCGCTGATCAAATATGAATCAATATTCTGTTACTGTAATGCCTATTTCCCACTTAAAATGTTTCCAGCAACATCTTACAGTGTACTGTTTAGCTGTAAAATGAGAAAGTTTGAGATCCAGCAGCCATGTTGAGATCAGTTGAGGAAATACAATTCACAGCCAATAGGAACACTCTCTCTGAAATGACCTGTGATTGGCCAAAGTCTCCTGTCACAGATTTTTTAATGCCTGAAAACAGAGCCAAGAGGAGGTGCAGAAGTCTAGTTATCTCTCAGAACACTTGAATTACAATATTCTGAAAAGTTATTATGGAATCTTTGCCCAATGATGCCAAAAATATTCTGCCTACTGCCGCAATAAATTCAAGTCCAATTTAAATTATCAATTCATGTCCAATCTGAGCTGAAACTAAATCGTTACAAATCGTTATTTTCATATCGGATCATAGACCATAACATCTAAATGTATATTGCACAAAAGATAAATTGTTTCTACACAACCCTGCTGATCGGTAAATATTCATAAAGTCACTATGACTACAGTTTCAATGTCCTGTAAACACATGCAGTTAACAGGAGTAACAGCGTGTTTATCTCCTTTACTTTTTTTCCACTACACATGATATCATATCCTTTCCAGCCTCAACAGATTGCAGGAGAAAGATGCATAATGCTGTTGTTTCAAGGCTAAACAACCTTGTGTGTGTGCACAAAAGCAGAATATGCAGTTGCAGCATTAGATTGCAGCAGTCACTGTCAAATTTTGAACACATGGGCCTATTGCATATTCACACAATTTGCCATAAACAGAAGTCAGCACATGGGCTCATAATAAAAGCCTGGGTCTGGACCTTGGTCTGACACTGGATACTGTATGTCCTATAACACCGCCATAGGGTAGCGTTTGTGTTGTTATTCAAAGCTATTACACACTGTAATTTGAGGCATAACAGCCTATCGATTGATGACACACAATCTACAATTTCAAATGCATTATTCCCACATTAAAGCTAGGGTTGGTAATGTTGAGAAGCTAGCAAGAGTGCGTTAGATTTGAAAAAATCATCCAATTGAAAAGCCCAGCCCAGTGTTGTCAACTCCTTTCCAATGAAATTATTAGCAGCACTAGCTCGTAAAGTCACTAAATCTAGCGGGAAAATCGCCAAGTCGTCAACACTGACAGCCTGTCCCTGCAGGCTTCTCTCCAAAGCCACTCCCCCAAAATTATCATTATGAATGTAAACAACAAACATGACTATTGTTAGTACTCAGCTGTCAAGCTAACAGCTTGTGGAAGACTCCATTGATGCACAATGAATACACAGGCAGATTGCACGCAGGCAGACAGGCAGCCCATCCAATCATTTCATTGGGCCGGAAGAAATGTTTGGACAGGCTTATTGCATTCCTATGACAACCACAAATACTGGATTTCTTTTCCTTTTTTTTGTCAGGGCATTTGATTTATTGATTGCTGTCGGGATGTAATAGAGAGGCAAAGTCCCTCCTCCTTCTCTTATTTCAGAAAAAATATGTACGGTAGTTAACGGCGAGAGACAAATATTTTTTTGATCCTGTTTCAATTGTGCCATGAATCACACATTTATGATGTTTGTCAATTTAAAAGACAATTTTGCAAGTCGCGGTTTGGTGTAGTATCATTTAGTTTTGTATGAATATGCTCAGTGAACTACACCTCTCGTCTCGCACAATATACGTCACCAACGCTAGCTAGCTAGCTAGCTAACTTAGCTATGACCACACACAAATGTAACATTATCTTACCTGTTGTGTTTTATCCAGCGACTCCTGGTCTTTTTGTAGCCCAGTTAAAATTATGCATACATAAATAGTTGTCTGTGATAAATAAATAAATAAGGTTTGTTAAAAATACAGATTTTTCATTGTGTGTTAAAATGCTGAGTTTATGGGTTAAAAAATGTTAAGAATGGCAAAAACGCATATTGCATATGCATGCATGTATTTTTTATTTTATTTTGATGAAGCTTTTTATTTGATAGTGTGGTATCTTTCTGTATATCTAATCACGTGTGGTTTACTTATTGATTGGGTGGCGTGCATGTTTTATAGCCTACATAGACTGTGGTGCTTATACATTGTGTTAAAGGGTTAGTACACTCAATTATTTCTATAGTGACCCAAGATAAATAACATTGAGTAAATCAGAGTTACCCTACAGAAGTTAATAGGGGAAAAGAACTCAGGGCCCCATCTACGTACATAGAGGGTAGACGGGCTACATTTTTATCAGCCGGGAAGCAAAAGAACCAGCGAGACCCGTTGCTTGTTTGAGTTCATCCCAGTACGAAACACACAGGCATCATTGTTTCAGCGAGAGAGATGTCACTTATGTGACTTCTGGGTGTATAGTCTTTCTAATTACGTATTTTCACAGTTTTATACTTCAACAGTTTTACAACAAACTGCGACTTCCTTGACTTTTTATATTGACAAATATCATATGCGTGATTCATGGCACAATTTGATCTGGATCAAAAAAGTCTCTTTGTCTCTTGCCGTTGACTTCCGTTAATAATTTCTTCCCGAAATAAGGTCTCATGGTTGTCCGGCGGGACTTTGCCTCTCTATGAGAATTTCAACTTATATAACAAAAACATTTTTGAAGAACATTACCAACCCTAGCTTTAACTGTGCAGTTTAAGTGACTATATGTTAATAGAAGGAGATCTTAACACATACAAACTCTTTTTAAACTCTCTGTTGGAACCCAACAGGTTATAGTGCTAAAAACATTATGCCTCCAAATAAAATGCTTTCTAGTTTCTGGGCAAAAAGTGGCACATACATATACAGGTAGCCCTTGATGTCTACTAACAGTCTGACAACTGACAGGCGAATTGTGAAATATTACATGGTTCTGTCAAACAGCTTATACCTACTTCCTCTCTCCACTCCTGGTGAACTCAAGTGTGGTTTCCTCAGTAAACACAAAAGGGCTTTAAGAAAGGCAGCAGAGGGAGGGACGACATGCATCATATTTGCTTTTCAAATTGAGGAACTTTATAAGAAATAGGGAGGAATTACACACACCGTGATTGCAGCTCACTCCTGCACACAAACTCCAATAATCAACCATTTGATCAGGCAACATTTCAATCCAGGTTTTGGTTCGAAATGTTCTAAATTTGTGAAAGATGGAGTCAAATTATATAATCACATTAAAACCACACGTGGATTTTGGACAGCATGGTGCGTGGAGATGTGCACGCAACCACAGTCTTCTGCCAGACAACAGTGTCGTCACTGAAAAACATCTTGTTTTCCTCTCAGCGGAGCTTTTACAGATGCATCACTCAGTGCCATTTGAAAGGGTAGGATTACTCTCAGAACCAGCGTGGTCTGTGGCAGTAATTCAGGTTTGAAAAAACATTTAGATTGTGCGACAAAATACAAGCCTGGCATCCATCAAATCCACAGCGGAACTACTTCCCCCCCCCACTTGCATGAGTCGTCCCAAAAATACATACACAGTGTTTCTGTTGCTGTGTGACCCTGAAAGTGTGTCTGGGAGATTTTATGACACTCGCTAAAAGATTTGCCAGTTTTGCTGACTGCATGTCTTACACTGTCAGTGGTGCATAACCGATTTCCCCATTCAAAACTGCTAATATATACTGTCTCTACACACCCTCCTCTAGCAGGAAAACAAGCCCAAGAAACAAGTGTTAGGTAGCAGGAATGACACCAGGAAAAACATTCTGATGAATCAGGTTGGGCGACGTTGCAGAAATACAGTCATAGTTTCTGACTGATTTATGTCTCCAGACATGGCTATGAGTGTGCCTTTTTTCACTCTAGTGTTATGCTACTGCTCTTCGGGTAGCTAAATAATGCAGTGTGCAGTTGTCACACAAATGAAAACTCTTTTGGAGATATGCTTTTTACCGAAACAATGTTTTTAAGATGTGTTAGTGCCGTTCGTTCTTTGTTGCTTTTAGTGTTATACTGATAATTGGTCGACACTTGACTCGGTGCTTTTACCCTCGCCGGTTTTGACTAACAACAACGGCGACAATTTGAGGTGATATGCAAAATATGCTTTGTTTTGAATGGCTTCATATTACAGCTCCACTACAATCACTACAAGCATTGCAGTACTCGAGGCAACAAGATGAATAGAGTTACCTCAGCCTGCTAAAACAGAAAATAGCCCTGATTTTAGAAGGGTTCTTGTGCTGATGAAAATGGAACTGAAGTTTTGGTCTCACTCACATTTCCAGCCACAGGTACGTGTGTGTGTGCATATACTGTATATATTAGGACTTTTGAAGTTAACGCGACAATATCGTGTTAATGTAAATTAGTTTTAACGCCACTAATTTCTTTAACGCATTAACACAACCTACAATTTTTAGGTTGTAGCGTGCTCAATTTCAAAGCTAGAGTGAATATACTGGTATCATATGATGCCAACCATGTCATAATAGCTTGAGGCTAAATACCGCTCCAAACTTGCTTCTAAATTTTGGCAAAACTGGCATGGCCATTTTTAATGGGGTCCCTTGACCTCTGACCCCTATGTTATGTTTTGAGCATATGTTTTTATGCTAAATGCAGTACCTGTGAGGGTTTCTGGACAATATATGTTATTGTTTTGTGTTGTTAATTAATTTCCAATAATGAATATATACATGTAGTTGCATAAAACAAGAATATTTGCCCACTCCCATGTTGTTAAGTGTATAAATATTTGACAAATCTCGCTTTAAGGTACATATGTGCAATTATTTTGCAATGAATCTCAATTAACTAAGGACAATCACTGTGCATTCTCTACCTGCAGGGGTGTCCACCAGGGTTGACTGTGCTCGGTGCGTCAGGGGTCTGCGCCGATTTCGGCAACCGACCCGACTCGTCTTCAAACACGGGCCCCGTCTCATTTACCATGCTTTGTGAGTGTGACTTTTTTTACTGTGTCATCACCATTCATATCTATACATCTAATGTGTTTATGATTCAATTATTTATTAGAGCAAAATGGTGGAAGAAGCGCTCAGATCTTTTATGTAAGTAAAAGTAATATCAGTGTAAAAATACTCTGTTACAAGTAAAAGTCCTGCATTCAAAATGTTACTTGAGTAAAAGTACAAAGGTTTGAATATTAAAATGTATTTAAAAGTAAAAGTACTCATTATACAGAATGGCTCATTTCAGAAGAATATACTGTATATTACGGTGTATCCTTGGATTATAATTATTGATGCGTTCATCACTTTAATGTTGCAGCCGGTAAAGATGGAGCTAATTTGAACTACTTTATATCCTACTTAATAATACATCATAGTTTATAAGTTTATTTATATATTCATATGAAGAATCTGAATCTGCAAAGTAGCTAGTAATAGCAATATTGTCAAATATATGTCGTGAAATTAAAAGTACAATATTCCCCTCTGAGATGTAGTGGAGTAGTAGTATAAATGTAGTCACATAAAATGGAAATACTCAAGTAAAGTACCTCAAAATTGTTCTTAAGTACAGTACTGGAGTAGCTTAAATGTACTTAGTTACGTTCCACCACTGAGAAAGCACAACATTGTTTACAAAAGCACAAAGTTCTTCATAGATCTAGCCTTACTTTTGCTCTCAAAGTGCTCCAAATTGATGCGTTTAACTTTAAAAGGTACACAATTTTTCAACCAGGGGAGCATGCCCCTGTCCCCCCTAGAGGGTCCGAGGTCTACCCACCACAGTCTCCCAAAAATCTTGTGGTAAACACTGGATTTACTTTGCTCTCACTGCTTCTACAACTTGGATATGTGCTATGCAGGCTCATCGCGTTCACAGTTAAATTCACTTGTCAGCGGCTGCTGTTTTTAAAGTGGTGAGGGCGGTTGTAAGGTGGAGTGACTCCCCGTCAGAGGAGTCCCTCATCTCCTTAAAAAGCGAACTGTGGGTGAACTTTACGGGACTGAAGCACTCCAAAGAGGAGCAACACGAATATTTAGCTGTTGTGTATCCACAGCACACAGAGAGCTGTGTGCATTTGCTCCAAACTGTGAGAAATGGCACCAATTTCTCTTGGAATATTCTGCCATGCACCACCTCCATGTGGCCAAAAAAACACATTCAACTTTCGATTGAATGAGAAACTAAACAAACCCTGTTATTGAATATATGCCAGCGATCTGATCACCAGTGATTACTTTGACAGATCAAAAATAGTTAAAGGCTAAAAACATGGGTGCTAGACAAAAAAAATAAGACATCATGTATGAGCTGATTTATTTGAAAGAACACAGTGCATCTTTGATTTGGGTGACTCTTCCAACAGGGCAGCCAAGCAGCACTGGAAGGACCTCAAAATGTGAAAGCCCTCAAGCAACAACACAGACCCAAAAAAAAACATAGTGGAATAAGCTAAGACATCTGTTCCACATCCAACTAAAATGAACACGTCAATTTGCAAATGCAGGAAATTTGACAATTCTAACCATAGAAACGGTTTCTGGGGCACAGTTTTGTTCTCATACACCACTCCAGCCAATGCTCTAGCTAAATATATGTTTTTCTTTCTTCTGTGAATTCTAATTTTCACTCTGAGGCAAACTTTCTACAGCGTGGCATTTGTATGCTTGGATGGAGATGTCAGGATGACAAAATGTAGTGCGTCGGTTTAGAAATCTGACCACATGATTCATGAAAGCACATCAGTCAGTCAGACGACAGAGCACGCAGGCTACAGTTAAGGCAAGGATAACCTGCAGGCAGTGAATCTAACCAGAACTGCCATGATATAAGGATGTTCTTTAAGCTGAAGATAAGGATAGTGTAAAAGGAGTTTTATGCAGCTCAGATAAGGAAATATGTGACCTTTACCAAAAGGTTTGGAGATAAAATGCTTTTTATTTACATTCTATTTTTGATGTTGAGAAAACTTTGAAAACGCTTGAGCTTGGTTTTGGACTATCATTGTGAACGAGAGCAGTATAGGCGCAAGTGGTAAACAGTTACTGGGAATAGCAGGGAGATGGTCGATAAATGTTTAAAGCTTTTATCAAATAAAGACTTAAAGGGGATATATCATGGAAAACTCACTTTTTCAGTGCTTATGAACATACACTGATCAGCCATAACATTATGACCACTGACAGTCAATGTTATTCACTTCCCCTATCTCTTTTCAATGGCACCTGGCAGTGGGTGGGATATATTAGGCAGCAAGTGAACATTTTGTCCTTGAAGTTGATGTGCTGGAATCAGAAAAAATGGGCAAGCGTAAGGATGTGAGCAGCTTTGACAAGGGCCAAATTGTGAAGGCTAGACGACTGGGTCAGAGCATCTCCAAAACTGCAGCTCTTGTGGGATGTTCCCAGTCTGCAGTGGTCAGGACCTACCAAACGTGGTCCATGGAAGGAAAACCGGTGAACCGGCAACAGGGTCATGGGAGGCCGTGGCTCATTGATGCACATGGGGAGCAAAGGCTGGCCTATGTTATCCGATCCAATAGAAGAGCTACTGTAGCTCAAATTGCTGAAAAAGTTGATGCTGGTTCCGATAGAAAGGTGTCGGAACACACAGTGCATCGCAGTTTGTTGCGTAAGAGGCTGCGTAGCCGCAGACCGGTCAGGGTGCCCATGCTGACCCATGTCCACCGCCAAAAGCGCCTACAACGGGCACGTGAGCATCAGAACTGGACCACGGAGCAAAGGAAGAAGGTGGCCCGGTCTGATGAATCACGTTTTCTTTTACATCATGTGGATGGAAACGAGTTTGAGGTGTTGACTTGGCCTCCAAATTCTCCAGCTCTCAATCCAATCGAGCATCTGTGGGATATGCTGAACAAACAAGTCTGATCCATGAAGGCCCCACCTCACAACTTACAGGACTTAAAGGATCTGCTACTGACGGCTTGGTGCCAGATACCACAGCATACCTTCAGAGGTCTAGTGGAATCCATGCCTCAATGGGTCAGGGCTGTTTTGGTGGCAAAAGGGGGACCTACTCAATATTAGGCAGGTGGTCATAATGTTATTGCTGATCGGTGTATATTTGGGTATCTGGAGTACTTACCAACCCAGAAACTGTTAAGTAAGTCAACCCAGTCAGTTTTAGTCGGCTGCCTAGAAACGATGTGCGGGTTGACCCAGGCAGGTTTGAGCTTACTAGAAAATATTGCGGGTCTGGGTGGGCAGGTGACAAATTGTCAAAGCAGCGTTCCGAGTAAGTCATTAATAACTTACAAAAACATTGCACTGTCTCTCCCTCAAACACAAATACACACACCTGCCATGGTGGCAGTACGTAATCTTAACACATGATCCGTGCAATCACCATGATTGATGCATATTTTTGTGGGTCGGTGGAATTTGCTCTCATAATGGGTCGGGTGGGTGCGGGTTATAAAAACCCATGATCGCAAAACATGTGATTCATCAACAAGCCATTCAGATTTGGCTCCCCTTCCTATGTCACATGCAGACTCATTGGAAGCAATATGGGGTTTTTCGAGAGGGAGAGACAGGTGCTAAGACGGATATTCAGACAGTATGAGAAAAATAATATTTTTTTTGAACATTGAAGCATGTAAACATGTTCTAGTAGAAACCAAAAATGCAAGTATGAACTTGAAAATAAGCATGATATGTCCCCTTTAACACACTGTTCGTCCATTTTGATTCAATGTGAATGCCTCTGAAAAAATGGCATTTCATTTCCATGTATTTCTACTATTACAAGTGTTGGGTTGGAAAAAAACCCCTGTGAAAACACCTTTAATGCATGGTCAACATAACAGATTTTTCCCACCTAATACAAAGTGATACCAGGAATAGTAGCTTTACATCAATGCAGAGAAGTATGTTGCACTAGTATCAATTAACTGTCAATGATCAGAGCCCTTTTTCCATTACAGCAACCGCAGTAAAACGGATATTCATTTCCACAACGATGTTCAACAAACAACCATTAGAAGAATAAGGCTTTTCATATCATGTCCACTGAAAATATGAGCTAATTAACTCAATCAATCACTTCCAGCGCAGCAGAGTTCACTCTGTCTTGTTACCATCTCTCACAGTGTGTTTCACATCTGTATCTATGTACTGGAGAAGATGGAAGGAGAGATAAAGCTTCTCTCTTATACAGTAATTGGCAGTACATCATTGTTTTCATCTCGTCTGCAGCAGATGTGCATTCATCTTCACAAAATGTTAAAATTACTATTTAAAATATGACTTGTATTGACATTCTTTACTCAAAAGGAGGCGTTTGGATGGAACGTATCGACACTCAAATATTGATCCACTCTGGAATATCACAAATCCAATAGAGAGAAAACACACAGATAAAGACAAAACTATTGATACACGGTTTCCAGTCTCCAGTTCAACAGACTAGTATCCCAGTTATATTTTGCCCACGTAAACATCTTATCCAGGTTTCTGAACATTCTTTGATGGTACCAGTGGGAAACCTCCGGGTCTGAAAAGTGAAGCCGATGCAGAAGTGCCTTAAACATGCATTCTTTCTAATAGCCAGCAGGGGGCGACTCTTCTGGTTGCAAAAATAAGTCTGATTGTATTGATGTCTATGAGAAAATGAGCCTACTTCTCACTTGATTTATTATCTCAGTACACACTGTAAACATGAGTTTATGGTCTCAATCGTTAGTTTCAAGTCTTCATCAATACAGCATGATGTTCATTGTGTAAACTATGGTTCCATTTAGAGTCAAATAGATCGTAAAGCAGGGTATGCTTTAGGGCGTGGCTGCCTTGTCCGGTCTGGGTGTTTTCAGCATTTTCGTGTTACAACTTTAACCCTTTCACAGTGTGTATTTTCAGTTCATGAAAGATAATTGTAACATTTCGGTCGCCTTGTATTTAGCTCCACCCTCTTGTGTCACTTCTGGTTGCAATAAAATAAGATGGAGACGGCCAAAACGCCGTACTCAAGGCTTCAAAACAGCAGTACACAAACCAATGGGTGACTTCACGGTGACTAGTGACATAGTGACTGAGATGATGAGACGATCAGAAACCTGAATACTGTCATGATCATGTATACAGGGATCTACATAACCAGGTTTTTCATTCTCCATGTAAACGCCATATCCCGATTGCTCAAAAACAGGATACCCGTGCTCTGGTAAACGCAGTCACTGATAGCCCCTGAAAAACTGTTGCTTAACTTCAACAGATATATCAACATATACAGTGATTAGGCAAACAGAAAATCACTATGTCATACATAAAGAAATTTACTAAACAGTCACACTTCACGGTTGACCCTTTGACAATACTGATATGCACCCTCCAGTTTCCATGTCATTAGCAGCCAAATTTTTCCATCATCATCGTTCATCGTTCCCTCAATTATGTCCTCGATCAAGGCGTAATTTTGCGTGCTTCACTTCACTTTGTGTACCACATTTGTGAAAAGTAGAAATCGTTCTCAGTCCGTTCCTCACACCGCTGAGCACAGAATAACAGGATCAGGAAACAGCCAAGCCCCACTCGTCAGTGATTCAATGTCTCCATTAAAGGATCATGATCTGTTCTATGATTCATGATGGCCATGCAGGAGAGTCATGTAATTGGAGTGTATGAAAAGCGATGGCTCTTTCAACAGGATTTCTGCTCCGTTATCAGAGTAGTTACCGTTCCACTGTCGGTTCTTTTTGCTCCTTTCTACTTGCACATCATATGCACATCAAAGTCACATGCCAGCAGTGCACTGCAGTAATGAATGCCACATTCCTGCTGCTTAAATTTGATGATATCCTATTGAAGTATTTTTCTTTTTCCACAAGTTTTTCTTCATGTTCTAATTCCAACTGCTTTCTAATAGTTTAGGATTATTATGATATTGTAATGCCAGCGTCAAGGCTGCATAGCAATTGCTTATGTTACTACTAATTTGCTTAATTGCTTGCTTAAGTGCTTGAGGAACAATATGTAACACCGACAGCTAGCGTTTAAAATGGGTACTATGGGCTTTAGATTTACATCGTCTATAGGAACCAATGGACTTGAGGAAGGGAGCAGCAGACAGGGTAGGGGTATATTGGACAAACACATTGTTCCTTTTGGTCTTTTAATGGGTTTTGTTGACATTAAAACATATAGACAAATGCCAGCCTTATCATTTAATGTCTCTTTCCACTCAAAAATGTGTTTTGCTTTTTGTAACACTTGTGTTTGAGCTTTCCAAAATTCATCTGTCGAAGGGGAAATGTTTCTGCGCTCACCTTAAATCTGAGTTAACACGTTCACGTACAAGATGGCTTTGTGACATCACAACTAGTTCGGCAGCCAATCAACCCGATATGCAACTTACAATATTGTGATGTGGAAACGTGAACCCTCCTGTGTACATACAGCGAGAATGAACTTGAGGTGGACTAGGCTCTTTTGAAAAGAACAGTATTTGCATATTCATCCTGGATTTTACAATGAGGGAGAAGAAGGGTTTCTATTGTGGAAAAAACATCATTCCAAGCAGAGTATTTTTAGGTCTTCGAAGGCCTCTGGAGTGTATACTGTATAGAGGATGTTGTAAAAAGTAATATTTCTTATATTTTAGGGCTGTCAAAGTTAACCCAATAATAGCACGTTAACGCAAATTAATTTTAACGCCACTAATTTCTTTAACACATTAACAAAACCTGCGATTTTTACATTGTAGCAGGCTCAATTCTAAAGCTCGAGTAAAGATACTGGTATCATATGAAATTAGAGAAACCTAAGGAATCACCAACCATATCATACTAAATTTTGGTGAGGAAAGGAAAACATGGTTTTCAAATGGGTTCTATGGGTACCCAGGAATCTCCCCTTTACAGACATGCCCACTTTATGATAATCACTTGCAGTTTGGGGCAAGTTAGTACACTGACACACTGACAGCTGTTGTTGCCTGTTGGGTTTGAGTTTGCCATGTTATGATTTGAGCATATGTTTTATGCTAAATGCAGTACCTGTGAGGGTTTCTGGACAATATTTATCATTGTTTTGTGTTGTTAATTGATTTCCAATAATAAATATATGCATATATTTGCATAAAGCAAGCATATTTGCCCACTCCCATGTTGATAAGAACATTAAATACTTGACAAATCTCTCCTTAAGGTACATTCTAAACAGATAAAAAAATGTGTGATTAATCGTGAATAAATAGTTTAATCGATTGACAGGCCAATTATATTTATAACAATAAAAAGCTAAAGTAGCAATTAAAGTTTTTTTTTTTTTTTTGTTTTCCATAGGTGATTTTAACAAATATCTAGCTAGCCAGTGCTTAACGTTGTTGGAACTGGAACCTTGTCACCAAAACCTGGAGCTGTCCAGGGTGTACCTCGCCTTCGCCCAATGTCAGCTGGGATCGGCTCCAACCCCCACCCCCCTGTAAGTGGTTACAGATAATGGATGGATGGATTACAAAATTTGATGATACCCATATTACCTATTTGGAGCTGTGTTTAGCTAAAGAGTCGGCTGCCACAAAAAAAAAAAAACTCATTCATATTACTTGTCATGTTCAACCTAAAAGGTAAGAACCAGTAATGGAACAGGACTTTGAGACAGAAAGGGATATTGCAGTGACAATGATGGTTATTGGTGAAGACATATGAGCATTGTACAGAATAATAAGTTCACTTGCAAAAAAACATAAAAAAAAAAATAATAATGATAATGCCACACACCAGGCCACTGCCAAAAAAATATTGGAAACAAGTGAAGGGAATGTGAAATAGTACATGCTCTTCCCCACAGCTGTAGCCTCGAGATAATTAAGCTGCCAACAGGGTCATAATGCTGGGCCATTAGTATATTATTTTGGCTACCAAGGCTAAGGGAAGAAATCTGTGATTTTAACAGAACGCTGTAGTCAAGTTGCTGAAAATGAACGAGAAAGAAAAAGAAACAAAGGTGATGGTGCATGGATGTCTGAGGCAAAAAAACACTATAAAGTCAACTGTGGATAAATTCCTTGACCGCGTTGACCTTTTTAGCTTGAGATTTAATTGAAAGAGACAGAAAGAGAAACTATAATAAATATAAATCTTCACCTCTGCAGCTACTCCGGTCTCCGTAGCTCCACTTGCTTTTATTTCCAAAACATATTCTTTTCATTTAGTCCCTAAAGCTAACTTTTGTTCACTCTTCTAGTCTGTTAAACTTCATATAGGCGATAATTGTTCCGTGTATTTCAATATCTGAGCTCGACTTCCTCACGAACCGGTTAATCTTTGGTTAAGACATGTAAAGAACAGCTGTTCTCATAGCTGTTCCTTCGGCAATAAACAGATTATGGCCTGATTTGAGGTCCCTGTCATTTCCATTCAGGCGCAGCCTGCGATCCTGGCAGCTGATCTATAATAGGTCTATAAGAGGCGTTTGGTAAGATCAAGGGTGAGATCAGCCAGTGATCAGTAGTTTGCTTTAACGCTTCACAAGCAGTCTGATTGCCACTTAAATGTGGAGAGCCCGTGGGTCCTCCTCTTTACTCTGGGACCGAAAGCTTTACTGACTTTTTCCATCTCATATATAGCAACCATATTTAGCAATGCATGATGAGCTGCTGATGCACATGAATTCATTCCATATTTGCTGGGTGAATTGGCATGTGGGTCCCACTGTGGATAGAATTACGGGAGTCTTTGTGCCAGGGCTATACTGTGCACTACTAGGACTGTAGCGTTGACGGAATTTACCCCACAGTGATAATGATTAGCTCAACAACGCGATATGCAAAATTACTTAATTTATCCTGATTTTAGTGCTGTATAAATGAGCTTTATTGTGAGGTGATGATTAGGTATATTGTTGCTTTTTAAATGACAAAGATTAGTAAAACTAATTAAATACTTGTTGATTGTTAAATGCAGCGGGGTTTTTTTCAGCCGAGGCGCTTTGGTTACGTCTGGTTGCTATGATACGGAATATCCACATAAAGCAAAAATGTCGGCGAAAGGTAGAGTACTTGATCTGGATGAAGGGAAAGCTGAAGCATGTACGGTGAGAGGACGGCCCCGCCGGTCTATGTATTAATTTCTCCTCCATTGTTGTTCAGCACTTGTAGCCTACATGTAGGATGTGATGGTTGGTCTTTGTGGTATTTGTCCCGCCCCTCCTCCATTGTGATTGGATGACTGGGTAAAAAGTAATGGTGGGAAAGAAATTGATTAACCTCTGTATCGTGATTTTCTTTTATTTATTTATTTTTTTAACGATTTTGAAATAGATTTTTCTAATGCCAGAATCGATATAGAAAAGAAAATACCAATAATCTGTGAGGTAAATGTCTTTACTCTTTGATTTTTAGGTTGCTGGAAAAAATAATTTAATAAATGATTCCTGACAATGACTGATATATTTGACTTTAGGACATCTCTGACTACATACATGCTGAAAATCAAACATTCTTACTGTATTAATTTAGATATTTTCCAAAGTAAAAGTCCCTAGAAGTGTGTTATTCATCTTTTTCCCACGGTCTAGTGTTAAAAAGGTTAGCAAAAATCACAATAAATCATATATCAAATCGTAATACCTAAAAATCACAATACATATCGAATCGGCACCCAAGTATCGTGATAGTATTGATTTGGGAGATAGGTGAATCGTCCCAGACCTGGTAAACTTTCACAAGGGCCATGTTTTACCCAAAGTTGAACATTTTTCAAACTGCGACCAGAAAAAAAAACACCAAACATGCAGCGCTCAACGCAGAATAGATACTCCCGCTGCTGCCGTTTGTAGGATGGTGAAAATACGCAGCGCTCCCATTGCAAAGAATTAAAAACAAAAGATAAACATAGCAGTTGTGGCGGTTGCTTGCCATGCCCTACAGTTGGCTTGTCAATAGCGCGGTATTGCAATATTGCAGTTATTGTGACAGCCCTATGCACTTCAATGCAATGCATTATATTTTGCAAGACTTTCTTGTCTGATCCAGACGCAGCCTTCAACCATTGTTGTAGTCTACTGATGGAGCACGATCATGCTTTTCTTTTTCCACCAAGGGGGCAGCTCCCAAAGTGATGAGGTCGGCAAATAGGGTCATCAAACCACGGCTTAAGTGAGTAACCCCTGTCACCTAAGGATGGAATTAATGTGATGAAAAGTTGACAGCACACAGGTTTGGAGTTACTAAATGTCAAACCTCATGCTTACCAATAAGACATCTATCCTTGAGCCATATCCCCCCAGGTGGCTGCAAACAACAACCCTCACTCACAGAAATCTATTTACATGCAACAGAGAAACATAATGCCACCTGGATTACAAGTTGTATCAACAGAAGAGGAAATGTTTTTAATGAATATGTCCGCCAAGTTGCGAAAATGTTCATAGAGAGTGTGTTTACTAGGGCCGTCAAAGTTAACGCGATAATAATGCGTTAACGCAAATTTGTTTTACTGCCACTGGGCTCAGTTTTAAAGCTAGAGTGAAGATACTGGCATTATATGAAAGTAGAAAAACCTAGGGAATCCATTGGTACCAACCATGTCATACTAGCTTGTGGCAAAGGAAGTTAAATAATGCTTCAAACATGCGGTAAATTTTGGCGAGGAAAAGCTGTCATGGCCATTTTCAAAGCAGTCTCTTAACCTCTGACCTTTAGATATGTGAATGAAAATGAGTTCTATGGGTACCCACGAGTCTCCCCTTTACAGACATGCCTACTTTATGATAATCACATGCAGTTTGGGGCAAGTCATAGTCAAGTCAGCACACTGACACACTGACAGCTGCTGTTGCCTGTTGGGCTGCAGTTTGCCAAGTTATGATTTGAGCATATGTTTTATGCTAAATGTAGGACCTGCAGGGTTTCTAACCCTTTGTCATAGTTTTGTGTTGTTAATTGATTTCCAATAATAAATATATACATACATTTGCATAAAGCAAGCATATTTGCCCACTCCCACGTTGATAAGAGAATTAAATACTTGACAAATCTCCTTTTAAGATACATTTTGAACAGAAAAAAAATGTGCACTTAATTTGCAATTAATTGTAGCAATTCAGTTGTAGCAACTAAAGCATGCATTTTATAGTTCAGTTAAGGCACTCACAGCACTTGGTTAAAACTGAGGAAAGATCGTTTTTAAATATTGAAGTCATAAGTGACTTGCTTGCCTAACCCTAACCACATGCAGGAGTCAGCTTGCAAAGCCCTGTCTCCAGTACCAAAGTCATGTGATTTGTACGCCCACATCTCCAGCAACCTTCCTACGCTGTGCATGCATTACACAAACCTTGCCTTTCCTTCACCCGAAAAACATTGCCCCTTAACATAATCCAGGCAATTACGTTTCCCTTAAAACATACAGTAGAAGGCAAAAATATAGCAGTATCACTGCTAAGATAAGAAGCCTTTATTGATCCCAGAGAGGGGAAATTCAGGTGTTAGGAGAGAGGGTTGCATACTGAACAGCAAATTGAAGGAGTCATTAGGCAAAGGCGGACCTTTAAGGTGCTAAATCAATTGGAATAGCAGAGGTACAAACAAGCTGAGTTATATTTAATGTGGTTGAGATCCCCACGAACACAGATATCTGCCACAGTCAGAATCCTGAATACCTTCAAAAGAGAGAGGCATTTCTCCAATGTTAAATAAAACCAATTAGTTAGACATGTATTAATTTTTTTTATTAGATTAAGGTGTCTAGTGACTACAGTAAAACATGCAGTGTGAAATCAATGACATCTCCATGCCCCAATAAATGGAAATATTTAGTTCTGTTACATTTTTCAAATTACAGCATGACCTTACACACAAATGTGTTTTCATAACAAAGTCAATAACCGGATAATTTCCCTATGTGTCAAGATCAAGACTGCATGAAATCGCACTCGGATAATTCTGGTAGTTGTGTCCACATGGATTTCTTTTGCAATAAGGAATTATTGACAAAAAAAGGGGCGCACTCATTTTTTATTTTGCCTCCAAGTCAAGTGGTTTAGATAATCTGGTTAAACAACTAGCTTGTGTAGAAACGAGCAACAAGATACCTTCCCCATCAGACTTTGTTTTAGCGATGTAGCCATGTTCATGCATCTCAGCGATTACTTGGGTGAGTACACTGTACAATCACAGCCAATCAATGCCAAGATTTTTCTCTGGCTACTGGGCAGAAAATAACATCCAAATTGTAATAAACTGTAATTATCCTTTGAACTATACAAAACTGATAACGTTTGTATGTAATTACAACTGTAACATATGTTATAATCTTTTTCTTAATTTTGCCTGTGAATTGGCAGCCTTCTCTTAATAATAATTAATACAATAACCATAAAAAAACTGCTATAATTATGTAAAGTAGTAGTGTAAACTGTAGTTATTGTCATAAACACATATGCACTAACAAAAGGTTTAATAAGCTGTGGTTATACATATCTTTGTCATTTGCGTTAGCATATGACCACAATGCTGCCCTTCATAAATCTAAACCCCACAAAATGCTTCAAAAGGCTTCAAGTGTGCAGAGAGCGCACAAGTTCCTTCCCGTCATCTTCAAACTTTTAAATATCTCAACCATATTAAAATGTAAAGATCTTATAAAAAATGCTCACTGTGTGTTTTAGTCACTTAGACCTCATGAAATATTTCCCGGAGTGCAATGAAGCGACCAAATGAGGCGAGTGGATGACTTCTTCCAGGCCTGGCCACAGCTCTCACATTAGACAGCCCATCAACAGGCACATTTGCACAGGAGGGAAAACACTGATGGTGTGATTAGGCTGGAGGTGAATCTCAAGGCCTCAGCAGTTTACATCTTGGCATCCAATGACCATAGAAAATGTATTATAGCGACCAGCTTAATATTAACATAAACATACCGGCGGCAAGTTACTATTTAATTAAATAAATATATCGGAAATTATACTATCTTCATGCCAACACTAGAAACTCAGGGATGTGTGCAACATGAGACATAAACCTTGAAAGTAGAAAGAAGGCCACATGGCAAATCTTTTAATCCTCCTACAATCTGGGCTGCAATGTAAACCAGGGTCAAGAGGATGAATAAAGCTGTGTCCATCCATCTGGGTTCAACGATCCAGTACAGATGTGCCCACTAAATCCACAACTTGTGCTTTATATTAGGAACGTGGAGTGAGAGCATTATGACGAGGAATAAAAAAAGAAAACACAATTTTATTTTTGGAACTTAGCTTAGGTAAATGATCTTGTCTTGTTTTTCAGTATCACTAGGAGGAGGAGGTAATGTTGTTTTTTTATTGAACTGATTCAGATAGCCTATTTAGCAGTCCCTCTCCAGGTCAAATTAGAGAATATTGCCAAGTATGTCCTCATTACCAAGTGAAGCATCTCGGATAGCCAGACCACAGCGCTGTGTCAGCGCCAAAGAAAGGTCTGGCCCCCACACATTATTATTCTGCTACAGGGGGAAAAAAAAATTCTCTGGCTTGTTTGTGTTTCTTTAAACCAATCACAATCATCTTGGGTGTCGTTAAGCACTCGGTGCACAATAGAAAGCAGAAGGGGAGGAGAATGGCACGTGAAATATGCAGCCAATGGCAGATTAAAGGACTTTACACTAAGTCTTTATTTTTGTATGCTTTTTTAACTTGTCGTCCAATAAAAAGCGTTAAGCACAGAAACTTTGCACACTGAGTCCGATGCATTTTATTATTCTCTTAATTTGCAAAAAATTGCAATATAAGACAAAACTGAATGAAGTACTTGGGTGACATGTAGTGATGTTCTGATACTGTTTTTTTCCTTTCCAATACCAATTCCCATACTGAACTTGCGGTATTGGCCGATACCGAGTACCGTTCCGATACCAGAGTGATAACAAAAAATATAGTAAGTAGCAAGTATGGTTAGTGGGCAGTAGTTGCCAGTGGCAGCCATGATACATCCAGGGAAACAGTGAAGGTTACTGTTTTGGATCAGTGAAGAAGAATTGATTTTGGGTTAAATAAGTTGATTTTTTTCTGGGTTAATAAATTACGGTATCAGATCGGTGCATAGACTGGCATACTCGCTGAATTTTGGGCAGTATCGGACGCATTTCCGATACTAATATTGGTATCAGAACAACTCTAGTGCCATGCAATGGATAGTGCTAGTCCCAAACGGGGCTAGTAAATGAATGACATTAGCAAAAAGCTATCGTTAAGCTGCCCAGAACACAATCACTACTGTCTAATCTTTTGTAAATCATTTGTTTAGTGACCATCCCCCATTACAAGCTGTTCTGCAATCACTTGACACTCTTTATGCTTTTATTTCTTTATCGTGAAGTGCTTTGCGCTGGAAAATGCTGTGAATCAGTTTATCAGATGCCATTTTGGATGATGACGTTAGCACGGACGGTGGCTCTGAGTTGTCAAACAGCCATTTTTGGCTTTTGACAGATGCAAATAAACGCGGAAAATCAAACCTGTTTCGAAAACTTTAATGACGGATGAAAGTTTTGGAGTCTGTGTGTAAACGTGATTGACACAACTTGAGGTTGGATTTATTTTTAAGCGTGCGAAAAAAAAAACCTGTTCTCAGTGAACACCCATGCCATCTGTCAGTTTTAGTCCATTTTAGTCATGCCCAGTTTGATGTAATTCACAAATAAATTTCAAATACTTCCGGAATCTGCTTTTATAGGATTACGTCTATTCAATCATTTGTCATTTACCAAGCAAAAATAGCAATCATTCATTTGCTCCCGTTTCTCAAATCTGAGGTTTGTTCTGCTTCTCTTTTTGATATCATTGTAACATCTTTAAAGATACCGTGTGTAAGATTAAGTGGCATCAGTGGTGTGGTTGCAGATTAAACAATAACACTACAGCAACGGAAGTCATACGGTGGTACCACAGTTTTGTGCTATGCGGCTCACGTTACAGCAGTTTCACAAGCGTGTCAGAGAACTACAGTGGTAACGTAAAAACATGAAAGTCTCTCTAGAGCCAGCGTTTGGTTTGTCCATTGTGGGCTACTGTAGAAACATGGGGGAGCAACATGGCGGACTCCGTGAAGAGGACCTCCCTATGTAGATATGAAGGGCTCATTCTAAAGTAACGAAAACACAACAATTATTAGTTTCAGGTGATTATGCACTCATGAAAACATAGTTTTGAACATTATACTTCTGCTAATAGATCCTCCAAAATGTTACACACTGTTCTTTTGGACTGTTGGCAAGACGAAACAAGCAATTTAAAGATATCACTCTGGGCTCTGGTAAGCTGTGATGGGCATTTTTCATCATTTTCTTTTTGTACATTTTATGGTCTCGATGGTTAATCTATCACTTAAAAAAATAATTAATGAAATGAAATGAAAATAATTATTAGTTCCAGCCCTAAAATGACCATCGTGCCATTTAACATTACCAGATTATCAACATTGTTATCCCATTTGAATATGTTTAGTGTCTTCATCGAGAATGACGAAAACACTCCTTTCATGAGGAGGTAATAATTACCAATCACCAGACCTGACCTGGCAATTCTAATGCAGGGTTTTAGCACCATCGTACAAACCTGAGGTCAAAATTTGCATCCATTATGACAAATATCTTGCAAAAACAAAGTGCTTGAAGATATTCAAGTCATTATGCAAGTATTGTGTACTAAAATTGTTGAGCGATAAAAGTGAATTTCAAGATCTAAGGGTATCCTTCTCTTTCTGAATCCTCGCTGATATGGATCTTTTATTCCGCTGGTATCATTTCCATTTGCGAGAGGCAGGTGAGTTTCCTATTGTTTGAGAATGCACGGTGCAGTGCAAAAGCCGTCGACAGCACTTTCATACAATAATAGCTGCGAGGAAGAGAAGAAATGGATGTGAGGTGCCACACATGCCTTTGTCCATTGTACTCACTTTTCACTCCCCCGCAGGCCCTCAACAGCCTCTGCCATGTGGCACGCAGAAACGCTGGCTGGAGACAGAAAACTAACTGAAGGAGAGCACTTTGATGAGAGTCCAAACATTCCTAGAGAGGAATCACTTCTTGAATATTGTTTTCCAGACGTCTCTTTTTTCCGCGTCAAAAAATGGAACGGGATGATACTGCATATTGAGAACAAGTTGTGTAATGTAGCGACGTCAAAGTGTCCCGTCAGATCTGTTTTTTCCAGCCGTGCGCGTGGCGCAGCAGTGGTTAAAGAACGAGCTCGTGCTAAGGAACGGTGCTGCTTCAGTGGCGGCAAATCTGGTCAGGGATACTGATAGAGGAGTGATCTCCCCTCTGTCATCCACCGTAGCTGAAATGCCCCTGAGCAGGGTATTAAACAAGGCACTGTGGTAGTAGATCTGCTCTGAGGCCAACAAGACACGGCTGTAGTGTTTGTACTCGGTAGCTCCCAGCTGCGTGTGGGTACACATAGCCTATAACTTCCCCCATAGCTATTGCTGTAAATAGGGATGTATTTTTAGTTAACATGCCTTGCTAAATCAGCAATAGGAAAGCTAGTTTATTGAACACTGCCTCTGCCAGTGACAGTAGAAGTCCTACAGTATGTTAAAGGTGGATGCCTCTCTGCACTCCAGGCAGTATATATATTTTTTTTCTGTGCATGTAAGGCACAAGCAAAAGGTTTAGTCAGCACTCTTGTGAATTCGGCATAACAGAGAGTGTCACCATCCCAACATCTTGTGCTCAGCAGGATGCAAGTTGGCTCCCCGGTGCTGGTCTTGTTTAGTTTTCTATGTCGACGTGCGCTATAATGAGTGATATGCTTGTAGTCTTTCCTTATGAGCTGGAATAAATGGCGAGCATATATTTGTGCAGTGAAATACTTCTGTTGAGACTGTGTGGGTGGAAGAGACAGAGAGAGAGAGAGAGAGAGAGAGAGAGAGAGAGAGAGGAAGGGGAGAAGGGGGTAATTGTTTGAGAGCTTGTTATATCACCACTGAGTAATAATTGCTGTAATTA
The DNA here is from genome assembly GCA_916701655.1 of Sebastiscus albofasciatus. Classification (NCBI taxonomy): domain Eukaryota; kingdom Metazoa; phylum Chordata; class Actinopteri; order Perciformes; family Sebastidae; genus Sebastiscus; species Sebastiscus albofasciatus. Next base: position 96,448 of record CAKAOI010050072.1, read on the forward strand.
GTGAGAATGTACATCCATCTCCTTCAGATCGGCTCATGGAAAAAAGGGATAAATTTGACAATAGGGCAAACAGATTGTTTTGTTGCGGAGATTACTTAGAGTTTCAAATCATATCAGATGTGGGGCAAATCTCCTCTGTATTCAAGCAGTCAGCGATAAGAGTCTCTGGCGATCCATAATGTTTGTCTGCAGTAATTAACTCGAGGTGAAGATTACGGGAGATTTCTTCTCTAGTGTGCACACGTCATGCAGAATTCATATTCTGACCTAAGCCCAAAACAATGAGCCTCATTTATAGCTTCTGCTCCAGCTGATAGACAATGGGTTTGACAGCGATCAAAAACTGCACACTAATCTACCCGGCTGGCATTTGTCATTGATATGTATTTATGGCAACCGCGCCGTGCATTTTAATGCACTTTTTACATTATAAGCAAGGGAACAAAAGGAGAGATTTGCAACGTTACTGCAGGAACCAGGGTGACAGAAGGAGTCCATGATATAAACTGCCAATATTCAGATAGTCGTACTTTGCCAAGGTGTCGTGGCGGTCACTTCTACATATAGAAAAAAAAAAAAAGTCTGCATGTTGTCTTTGTAGGGTTTGACTGACTCATATTAGCTCAAAAGTAGGTGAAACACACCCATACATTTTAACAAAATTAACATAGCATTTGGATTTAAACAACAAACCTAACACAAGAAGAAGCATCTACAGACAAAATATCAAAAATCATGTATATGTATTTTACATGTATTTGTTTGTTATGTAGCGTTGTTACGCTTGTTACGTAACGTTGCGTAACAAAGTTCATAAAGGGCCGGTTGTTGTTTATTCATGGTAGTTATGGTTGTTACGTAACGTTGTTACTAGGGCTGTCAAAGTTAATGCGATAATGCATTGAAATTCATTTTTAACGCCGCTAATTTCTTTAACGCAACTTGCGATTTCGGAGGTTGTAGCTGGTTTAGTTTTAAAGCTAGAGTGAAGATACTGGTATCATATGAAACTATAAAAACCTAAGGAATCCGTTGGTAATTGTATTTACGCAAAATAGGCTAAATATCGCTACAAAGTTACACAAAATTTTAGCGAGGATGGTCATTTTCAAAGGGGTCCCTTGACTTCTGACCTCAAGATATGTGAATGAAAATGGGTTATTTGGGTACCCACGAGTCTCCCCTTTACAGACATGCCTACTTTATATAATCACATGCAGTTTGGGGCAAGTTATAGTCAAGTCAGCACACTGACACACTGACAGCTGTTGTTGCCTGTTGGGCTTGAGATTACCATGTTATGATTTGAGCATATTTTTTTATGCTAAATGTAGTACCTGTGAGGGTTTCTGGACAATACATATCATCATTTTGTGTTGTTAATTGATTTACAATGATAAATATATACCTACTTTGCACAAAGCAAAAATATTTGCCCACTCCCATTTTGATATGAGTATTACATATTTGAAAAATTTCCCTTTTAAGGTACATTTTGAACTGATGAAAAAATGACAAAAATGTGCCATTTATTTGCATTTAATCATGCGATTAATCACGATGAAATATTTGAATCGATTTAAAGCCCTATTGTGTATATATAACATATACACATATATTTAACATTTGTATCCATTTTGCTGCCATAAATACACATATATGTGTTCTGGGTTATGAGAAAGATTTCCACACAGTTAAATCCTATTTGAAAACTTACTTAAGCCTTCAAGTAAACTGTGAAGAATCAATGCCATTACACTGTCAGGGTGAAAACACATCAATAGGTGTTTTTGACAGGGTTAACTATAGTGCTGATTGCATCCTCAGCCATCTGTGGAAGGGGAATCTCTTTCTAAATTGCTTCGTTTCTCATTGTCTGCATGAGTTCAGGGTTTTGGGGAGTTGTCCCTATATTTTCTAAAAGCACGTTGAGCTAACTGTTGCTGATGTGCGCCTATAAAACCAGAGGAGACATTGTATGCGATATACAAATAATCTTGACGGATGTTAATGGCGCTGGGCTGTGAGATATGCACTCTGTTCAGAAATGCGCGGTGCCTTTGCCCTTGCATGAATGGCACTTGGATTTAAATATGGAGCGCCAAGTCCTTTTATGATTACACATTAGCAGCTTCAAGAACAATTGTAAGCTGTATGTGCCACTTTCCAGTTAATCCATTATACATCCATCACCCGTCTTACAGAAGCCACCTCTTTTGCTCTCTGAGCGCTGCCCAAGCCAGGGAAAGGGTTTGACTGTAGAAGCTCCTGCTATTAACAGAATTAACTCCAGCCAGGAGCACAGCTCTGAGAGAACACACCAATTCCATTATCTCAGCTGGACGGCGGCCATTCTCTCTCTGCCACTCTGCAGCCAAAGTGCTCCAAGCATGGAGCCCACCAAACCCATTGTACAGTGACACAACTCTCAAATGCACTCTATCAAAGCCTTCCTGCTTGAAATATTCATCTTGCTGCAAGACCACATTTGAATCTTTTGAAAAAATAAAATAAATAAAAAGGTACAAATATTTAATTCGTTTTTCCTTTTACTGAGTTAAGTGAACTACGGTGAACCCAGGAATATTTGGTACACTTCAGTTTACATAAATACGCATTCCCAGGACATTCTAAAGACATTTTCAGCTGTCCTTGCTGTTGAATGAATATGAAGAGGAGCATAAACAGACATTAGTTTGAAAAATGATTATATAAAGCAGGAAATATTGTGGTAAATAATTGATAGCACTTTACATTATGGTTCATTAATAATGCAATACCGGGGAGATAAAGTGGTAATTACAGGTTACAAGATGATGATAATAATAACCATGATATTAATAATATTAATAATAATAATGATGATGATGATAATATTAACAACAATAATAATACTGAAGGCAATTATAATAATAATAATGATGACAATGATAATGATACTGATGGCGATCATGGTAATAATAATAATAACAATAATAATACTGATGATCATAATAACAATAACAACAACAACAACAACCACCATAATAATAATACTAATAGTTACAACAATGATAATGATGATTATGATGATGATAATAATGATAATAATGACACTGACAATAATGATTATGATAATAACAATAACAATAGCAATAATATAATAATAATAATAATAATAATAATGGTGATGGTGGTGATGATAATAACAATAATAACAATAATAATGATGATATTAATGACAATGATGATGTTGATCATAACAATAATGATAATAATGATGAAAATAATAATGATAATAATAATAGTGATAATAATAACGACAATAACAATGATAATAAATTGGAAATTTTATTTTTGAAAGTTTTATTTTTGTAATAATGGGGAATTAACATGAGGATAATAATAGAGAAATCTAATAATGGGGAAGAACATCAGATAGAGAGTCACTATGGGCAATAATATGAGATAGTAAAGTCATATTAGAGTCATGTTTTCCCAATATGCATAGGGTAATACTTTCAGAAAAATATCACACATTGGTGACTCTCCGTTGTGTTTTGCGCTTTTCCCAGTGAGCATACTGTAGCTCATACTGCTGATCATTTGTTTCCTGTGATTCTCAAAGTGTGAACAAAATAAACTACAACATGTTCATGGAATTTCCGTTTTCTTTCAGTATTTTTCAGCTACAGCATGTCAACCATATATGAATATTATAGTAGGAAAACACTGCGCTCAAAGACACTTGACTTTTCAGTTGAACCCGAGGAGTGGGGGTAAAGGGGGCAGGGTTTGCTTGTGCTTCATAGTCAATTTGTCACTTACACAGTCACAATACAGAAGGAAGACACAGACGCTGAAGAGTGTAATTATTATGATTACGACTTTCTACAAATTGAGCAGTGCAAAGCTTACTGTAATTCCTAATGAAGATGTTTATAATTGACTGTGTTCATTGTCTTCCAGGTAGGTTTATTGGAGGTGCTTCAATTTAATTGCACGAAGCAATTCTAAAGTGAGACTGAGAGCTGAAATTTGACTGACTGACTGATCTGACGGGTGAAGAGAAGGGTGCTAACTCGAGCTGCCAGCAGCGCAGTCATTTTGTCAGGAGAGTGAAAATATCTGGTCAGCTGTTTAGGGAGGCTGTGGTGAAGTGGTTCCTCTGCTAAGAAACAAGAATTAATAGAATTATTGGATTTTCCCTTCACACTGCATGTGTTCGTAAAGGGATTTTACACATTTCCACATTCCTCGAGACTGTGAAAGGGGGCTGCTGTGAGAGCCTTTAAACTGTTAGATAGTTACAAGTTGCAACTGTTACAAGTCACAAAACAACATTATTCATATTTTCTACACTTAAAGGGGACATATTATGCTTATCTCATAGACTGTAAATAAGAAGTGGACGCAGTCACTGTGACGTCACCCATTGGTTTGTGGACGGATGTTTTAAAGCTTCGAGTTTGGCATTTCAGCTGTCGCCATCTTGGTTTCTGGCCGTCCCCATCTTGGTTTTTTGCAACAAGAAGTGACACGAGAGGGTAGCTAAGTACAACCGAACGCTGAATAAGACATTTTTAGGTGACCAAAAAGGTTGTAATTCATTTTCATGAACTGAAAACACACTGTGAAAGGGTTAAGGTTGTAAGATGAAAATAAAGAACAGCGCCATGGTAGCGACCTGTCAATCACAAGGTAGCCACACACTAAAGCATACCCTGCTTTATGGTCTATTTGACTCTAAATGGGACCATAATTTACTAAATAAAAATCACGGTGCATTGAAGAAGACTTGAAACTAGCGATTGAGACCATAAACTCATGTTTACAATGTTTACTGAGGTAATAAATCAAGTGAGAAGTAGGCTCATTTTCTCATAGACTTCTATGCAATCAGACTTCTTTTTGCAACCAGAGGAGTCGCCCCCTGCTGGCTATTAGAAAGAATGCAGGTTTAAGGCACTTCAGCAATGGCTTCACTTTTCAGACCTCGGAGGTTGCCCGCTGGCTTATTTTCAGGTTCATACTTTATTTGTATTTGTATATATATTATATGTATTTGCTATACTGTATTTTGGGTTTCTACTAGAACATCTTTACATGCTTGAATGTAAAAAAAAACTTTTTTTTTTTTCATACTGGCTGTCTGAATATACCTGTATTCATTTCTGAAATGCTTCGTTTTAGCGCCTGTCTCTTTAAGACCCCCTCCCGAAAAAGCCCAGTCTGCTCTGATTGGCTTGTGAGTTAATATGGTGCACCCCTTGTAAAGGTAGTTCTCAAGCCTTCGGCGATATATTCTAATGAGCCAGCAAGTCATAGGAAGGGACATAGGAAGGGAAGCCAAATCTGAATGGCATGTTGAATCACGTATTTTCTGAACTAGACAGCCCACAAAAAAACTGACTAGGTGGTCTTATTTCACAGTTTGTGGGTTGGTAGGCACTCCAGATACCCAAAAAAAGTTTCTCATGATATACCCACCTGAAGTTAATTCACTCTAGGTTACGGATTTTCCAAGTTATGGAACAGTTTATCATGGAGAGGAAAAGAAAATTACATATCCTATCTCTTAATTGTCATTCTTCAAATTTGGCTTAAAGACAACATTTTGTTATATTTCCAGTACATTTTCACTGCAGTATATTGTTGGATGCAAGCATGCACTCCAAGCCAAGGACCGGTTTAAAAGTACACAGTTCAGCTGTGTGCAAACACTACCATTTGTTGTGATTTACTCAAGGCCGCATATGCACTTAACTTTTGTAGGTGATTTTTTTGCCACCTGATCATAAAAGGTTTATGTTACGAGGCTAACATGTCTGTTATGTGCCTCTTCTTGCTGAATTCCTTGAGTATCATTTCTTTCTCATTTTGCATTCTGCACTTTACGAATATCCTTGAATGGAAATGTCAACATTTAAAAAGTAGAGCAGGTAATAATGAAGTTTATGGACACTGCTGCAGTGTTTCACCTACGGTATGTTTGCGGTTGCTAATGGAGCCCACCACCCGCCCACCGTTAAAGGTAAGCCATTTGTCAGCCGGAGAGCTTACTTTTGCACTATAAACAGCCCATTGTGTCCTTGTAGGGGCCATTAGCATAATTTAAAAAGTAATATTTATGGTCAACTTTAATGTTGAATTTCTAACAAATAAAGACGTGTTTGCTTTTTCCTCGTGGCTGTTGGTAAAACGGCGTTAGAGAGAATGAGAGAGCCCGCAGGCGAATCGGGGAGGAAGGAGAGAAGACCAGGTGAGGAATACGAGTCTGAGCTATAATAAAGTATTATCACAGAGAGCATGCCATTAGTATTTGGGGATTGTGTTACACAAATTCACCTCCTGGCTATACAGGCTGTGCGAGGCATGTTTGTGCAGTCTCCCAACATGGCCTACTGCAACCGTTAACCATTTGCAGAAGAAGAAAAAAAACAAACCCTTATTGGTGTATAGAAGCAAAGCTGGAATAAGCCCAGTGTTGTTGTTGCACTGTGACTTGTTTACAATATCCAGTAATAAGACACAAATTTATTACCATTTGTTTGACACATAGCAAGTGTTGTTCTTCTCAACACGGCGGGGAAAATAAGCATTCTGGAGCTTTCTCTGAACCCCCCCCTTACGCCCTCCCTCCATTCCTTCTAAGCACAAAAACAGAACAAATTTATGTCTTAGTGTTTTTCAATGCAGGCATCAAAGAGAGAAGCAGACACAACGAGAGCCAGGCGACGACAACTAGCTAAGACTGCACACTGTGAACTGCATTGTTATTTCATACAGCGCACTCCCGTGCCATTTTTCCGCAACATACATGGGTAATTCATAGCGAGCGCAAGATCAAAAACAATAAAATAAATTGTCGAGGAATCATATTGAGGTTGTCAATGCAGGAGTCACGGGGGAGGCAGAGGAAGATGCAGAGAGAGAGAGAGAGAGAGAGAGAGCATTACAGTGACCAGGTAGCTCATATTATCAAATAGAGCATGTCATTGGTGTTTAAACATTATTTTCTGCGACTTCATCCCCCCGGGCCATCTATTCAGAGTGACAGAAAATGTTGTTAGTGATGCACTCTGATGACAAATATCCATCACTTCCAAATAATTCACACTTGGAAAAGTGTATTTATTAAGGCATATCATGCAGGGATCCTTAGTGTCCAACAGTCTGCGCTATAGGGCTGCACGATTATGGCCAAATTGATAATCACGATCGGTTTGATCAATATTGAGATCACGATTATTTATCACGATTATTCATAGATATTAGGGACAGAATATTTTTAGTGCAATTTCACATTTAAATAAACAGAGCGCTGCTTTCACTTACATGTTGTGCTAAATTCCAACCATTAAATATTCAACAAATATTATCTTTGTTATTGTCATGTATAGTGGTTATTAACATAAAAACACAAAATTCAAATGATTAGGAAATAAATTATTGTATTTTTTATATAAGTATTTTCTTTAATTAAAAAAAAATATTTGCATTAGTAGTTCTAATTATATATTATAAGCTGTTTAGAGCTAGTGTTAGGAATTTAAACAAGTCATATTTCTTACATCTCCTTCAAATAACTGGATTTATTCAAATTTCTCACCAAAAACTATATTTTACAAGATTACATTTGAACTAGGGCTGTCAAAGTTAATAATATAATGTTAACGCTAATTTGTTTTGACACCACTAGATTCTTTAACGCATTAATGCAACTTGAGATTTTTAAGTTGTAACGGACTCAGTTTTATGTCATACTAGCTTGTCGCAAAGGAGGCTAAATAATGCACCAAACTTGCACTGAATTTTTGGCGAGGAAAAACTGGCAAGGCCATTTTCAAAGGGTTCCCTTGACCTGTGACCTCAAGATATGTGAATGAAAATGGATTCTCTGGGTACCCACGAGTCTCCCCTTTACAGACATGCCCATTTTATGATAGTCACATGCAGTTACAATGGAACCTCCATTGAGTCCATGCAGTCAGCAGATAGCACGGAGCTTTTAAGGTTGTACCTCCACGGCTTATTTTGGAAATGCACATTGCAATTCTCTTTTAAATTCTTTCAAATCAATAAAACTGGATGGTAGTCGTTCACTTTGGTTATAATGAGAACCTGCTTTCACACGGGCCACTGATTAAAAGAGCCCAAGATTCAGAATTTGAACTGTGAAATGAGTTACTATTGAAACCTTGCCTGCCTGCATTACTGATATATAGATTTTAAGGAGAAAACACATAGATTTAAGAAGCTTGTATACCCAAGTGTGGAAATGAGGTACTCTCGCTTTAATTTAACAATGAACGAACGTCTGAAGAAATTGGACACAAGTCTGCTGAGCGTACCCTCTTTACTTTCTGTATTGATTGATGATGATGATGAAAGTTGCTTTCTCTTTGAGAACCCAGTGACTGGAATTAGAGTGGGAAGATGATTCTTTTAATTCTTGCAAGCTGTCCAACCGCAGTGAATACACTCAGGATCGGTTCATTTGATTCATGATTAATTCCGGTGAATGTGGCTGATCAACCACATTTTGTGGAGGGAGCAGCCAGCCAGAATTGAAGTCGTTCCCAAAGGTGGGCAGGAAATAATTGTGTTTGTCCCGAACACTCGGTTTGTGTTAGAGAACTTGTCTGCACACTTAGGTCTGTATAGGGTAGGCTACAGCACAACCACCGGACATTGATCTATTTGCAGTTTCAGCTCAGTCGAGCTGAGCCATCCAGTTTCATATATTATTCAATGATTCGGCGATGTTAATGCTTGGAGTTGGAATAAAATGTCAGTCATAGTGTAAGTGACATGGATACCTCATACTGTCATACAGCAATCACGCTGAATAACCTAGAATTGGAGATAAAGGATAAAAAAGATAAGTGTGAACATGAAAATAGTATCAAAAGATGTTAATATCTTCAAAAATACTCTGTGGCAAAACTGATTCAAAACTTCAAGTTAATCACTCAGACACTACTCTTGTGATTTTGATTAAAGCAGACGGGATGATGATTTTTGGCACCAAGTTTTGGCAATAACGTACACTTATGTGCCTGGCGGGGACATAATATTTCAAGGTCAAAATTTTAAAACCTTGCAAATATCAGAACTGAAGTTCCACTGGTTTGACTTTGATGAAAACAGGAAGAATGGAGCAGTAGAGTTATTTATACGCATTTTAATTCAATTTTCTACCTCCTATGTAGCTGTACTCTAATTATTCTATGTCTTTACACTTATTCTTACACATGTTGACACATTCGCGCACACATTAACCCCAGGCCTATACTTGCACACATAAGCTGTACTCCCACATTCTGTAAACATATTCATATGTTATGCCCTCTCTTTTAATGCCAGTCATATCTTAATCCACTATAATATATGCACACTGCTACACGTCATGCATGTCATTGTACTGTATGTATAGTGTTTGGAAGTGCATGTTGTTTTTAATGTAAAATTGCAATTTTACTTTGACAGAAAAGATCACAATGTGTATTGTATGCAATACAATTTCCCAAACTTCTTTTCTGGGGACCCACTTTTTAAAAATGACAAAGCATCGTGACCCAATTCACAACAGGCCTTATCTATAAATCGTGACAAGAACGAATTTGTGCGTAAATGAACGTTCCGATAATTTTTACTGCCATTTCAGCATCACTTTATATTATCTTGAATAAATTAAACCAGACTGTCGATATGTTTGATAAACCACAACTTTGTTTGATGCATGTGTTATTGAAAACATATACACATGTTAAATACTTTATATATGAGACCAAATAAATGGATTCAGGCAGAGTTAACAGGCTCTCGTTTTTTTCCTCATCAGTGCAACAAACACAATGTACACTAGTCTTTCATATTAGATTTAATGTTATAAGTAGCCTACAATTATCAGAACAATACAAACATTCAGGCTCACTCGTGTGGCTCAAAGGTTTACTGCAGATCTAAATGTTCAATAAAAGACGATGGAAGACATTCTACAACTTTATTTGTCGACCCTAATAAAATCTCCTGCGACCCACCAGTCTTTGGGAATCACATTATGTAATTATATTATAATATTCCAAATGAAACCTCCATCCATCCTGTGCAGCCTGATTTGGATGGCGTTGCATTTGTTGGTTGGGTTACTACAAGTATAGCTCAGTTTGTCATAAAGGCCTAATTTCAGCATTTATGTGTAAACTATTAATTTCTTCATTTTTCACTGAAGCCTGTTGGAACTTTTAGTTTAGAGAGACAACAAAAAATAGTTCAATATAAATTACCATTTAATTTATCATCGACCAAGTAAAAACTTCAAAAAAGCCACAATCCCATTCTCATTATTACTTTGACGAAAGTTAAGATGTCTCAAACTTGCATCAGAAGACAGAAAAAGATAAAACGATTTCATAACCAAACAACAACAAAAAAAAGCAGATTAAGTTGCAAAGTTGAAAAGCCTTTGGTTCACAGTCAAATCAAGCATAAAATATTAATGCTTTTTATTTGACGGTATAACCAAAATAAAGATTAGTACACTGTGTGCCAATCAGCACCATTAAGACACAAACAAGTTTTAAGTAGTAACAACGACTAACCAATAATACATCTAATAATTAGGGCTGTCAATCAATCAATAGTTTATCGTGATTAATCACAAGTTAATCACACTTTTTATCTGTTCAAAATATACCTTAGAGATTTGTCAAGTATTTAATACTCAATATAGGAGTGGGCAAATATGCTTAAGTTGTGCAAATGTATGCATATATTCATTATTGGAAATCAATTAACAACACAAAACAATGACAAATATTGTCCAGAAACCCTCACAGGTACTGCATTTAGCATTAAAAATATGCTCAAATCATAACATGGCAAACTCAAGCCCAATGGGCAACAACAGCTGTCAATGTCTCAGTGTGCTGACTTGACTACGACTTGCCCAAAACTGCATGTGATTATCAGCATCTTCACTGTAGCTTTAAAATTGAGCCCACTACAACCTTGAGATGGATTGCGTTAATGCATTAAAGAAATTAGTGCCGTTAAAACAAACTTTGACAGCCCTACTAATAATGCATCTACACTCCTCTCAATTAAACATCCCATTTTCTAATAGGGCTGCAGTAACTGGACACACTATATAATATGCGTAATATGCCATTCAGACAAATATTCACTAATGCTAGAACTTACATTTGCAGTGAAGTAGCTCAGCCATAATAACTACATTTTCTACCCATTTCTAGGACTGTGGCTGCACACACCCTTAACACAACCTATGAAGATATTATTACCCCTTATATATTCATAGTCATTCACCATTCTGCATACCACTAATTTCATTTAAATTAGTTTAAAAAAGATTCTTTCGTGTTGGAAATGAGATTGGGGGCATCGTGGTGGAAAAGAGGTTGGGGCGCATACTATGTGGCCGCAATGTCCTCGTTTCCCTCTACCCTCATTTCCTGTCTGTCTCAATACTATAAAACTGCCCAATAAAAAGGCAGAAAGCAAGACTGACTAGTTCAGGTTATAATATGAAATAAATGTTAAGGGTGATAACTGCAGCCCTTTATATATTGCCTTGCATATCATAAATTACAAATGTGCGCGCTATATATATATATATTACCCTATAGATTTGAGCTTCCGAAACACTGCACCGGGGTTGTTGTGGTGTCTGATAGTCTGCTGCACCATACCGAGAGACCATTTCATCAGACTCATTAAAAAACTGCTAATTAAATGTGCCTTATATACCATCCAAGCGAGTCATATGTGGTAGATCATAATACACTCCAGCTAGTACAAGTTTAAATGGTGCAAATAAGTGTTACCCTAATTTCCATAATTTTTACAGATTGCCTCTTCTTTGTATTCAGTGTTTAAGTGTTATTCCCTCTCTGCAAGAAACATAGGGGCACATTCCTGTTCTCTTAATCTCTGCCAGAGATTGGGAGCTGCTGTGCACAGTTTTTTAGGGTGTATCTTCAGTGTATACAAGCTTTATAAATGAGCCCTCAGAGATCCGCGTCTATGATCTGTGATGTCACATTGATGTACAGCCCGAAGCTGTTCTTCTACTTCAATGGATGGGAAACTGACTGGGTGGATTTTTTAACCATTATTTATCCAGTGAAACCTGGATAAGCACACATGCTACTGTTCGCCCGATTCCCTCGGCTGTCTAGTGCAACCATAGTGTGATGCTATTGATCAGTCAACCTGTACGCTTTACCACTTTTGAAGGGGCGATTTGTGATTCAGATGATAGTAAAAGGATTGAACCACCGCTAAATGTCAGAACCTCAGAACATGATATCGCTGTCAGATTGATTGGCAGGTCTTTTAATACCAAACGCTAGACTCCATCTAAATTATTAATCCGTAATGGTAGGTATAGTGAAAGTGTTAGGGGATCGTTTGCATCGGTAATATTGTAAGCACTGCACTTTATGTTGTCATATTTATGAAGTATAGTCAAACCCCTCAATCACAATCAGCATGTGGAAATTCACTCACTCCGAAATAACCGATTGGGCCGTTTTGTGTCTTGTCGTGTTGTCTTGTTGGTTATGCAACATTGAACACAGCCATCTGTATCCTTTTCTCAAACATGTCAATCCACCAAGAACCATTTTATAGTGTGGTTGAAGGCAGTACTGAGTGACTGGTAGAAAGTTTTTTTCATACATTTCTTTCAGCATTTTCAGCAAGTTTTGGGATTTAAACAAGCAGTTTTTACAGTCTCTTGTCTGCTTTTCCAACTGTAGCCCAGCCTACAGTACCCTATATGAAAAGCAGGCTTAAAATAACATAATCAAAATGAATCAGAAATAGCTCCCCGACCATAAGGTGTTTTTGTATATGTCTGGTCTCCTTTGAAAGTTTAAGAAGATAAGATATACTGTATAAATCCATTGTAAGTAATCCTATTTCTATTACCATTCCAGAGTAAACAGAAATAAAACAATTTTTTTTATCCTTGCTTAGTATATTGCCAAGATCTGTTATAGATATAGATCGACTATAGATCGGAGATATGATTGACTGCGATATTGACGTTTAAGATGCACGCTTCTTAAACTAACAACTAGAGATGCACTGATGCACTGGTAGCGGCACAGTCAGTAATTTCACACACACTCATGTCGTTGGTGTGGAAGATCTTCAGTGTCAGTGAAGAATACATAAGGCTGCAATTTGTCATAACTGCAAGTCCAAAATAAGCCGTGGAGGAACAACTTTAAAAACATTTGGAACATCTAAATGAATCAGACACTTATTATATTGTAATTCATTCCCATGATGCTGCTCAGAGTAATTATAGTCACTGGCTCGTCTGCCAAAAGCATGAAGCTAAAGAGCCATTATTAAAGAAGGTACCATTACAATGACCTCATACATTGCAGTACATTACGATACGTTCAAGATCTACTCTGTAAAAATGTGTATTGGGCGAATTATAACGCTATCATGATGCGTTCAAATGTACTTATGTAAAATGTAATTTTTGTTGTGAAATTGAATAAATCCAGTTGTTTGAAGGAGATGTTTTCATAGCAATATAAAATAGATATTAGAGAGAGAATTATGACCTGTTTAACTTCCTAACAATAGCTCTAAGCAGCTTATAATATACAATTTTGAAGTACTAATACCAAGATTTGTTTTCATCAAAGTAAATATTTCAATAAAAATACAATCATTTATTTCCTAATCATTTGAATTGTGTGTTTTTATGCAAATAACCACTATAGCTGACAATAGCAAAGCATAAGACAACATTCGGAATGTAGCACAACATGGAAGTGAATGCAGCGCTCTGTTCATTTAAATGTGAAATTGCGATAAAGATATTTTGAATAATCGTGATAATAATAATCATGATCTCAAATTGATCAAAATCATGGTGATTATCATTTTGGCCATAATCTTGCAGCCCTAGATATTATAACCAAGATCTCACAGATAGGCTAATGATGCAACTGAATGTATTCTGATGATGAAAATACACTAAAATACATTTATGATACAATTTATTAAGATATACTCAGACAACTGAAGAGCTCCATGCTATGCAGGCAGATAAATGGAGAATGCAAGGCCTCACAGTGCTTTATGAAGTATCCACAGATTCATCTAATCAAGATGAATAAAATAAGTGCTCAAATACACAAACAGCCAGAGATCCCACCAGTGCAAGTCAGTCAAACTTGACTAAGATGGCTGCTGACTCCTCCCTAAGGCTCACTCTAACGTAACAAAACTAAAATCTGCCGTTTTGGGCAAAAATAGCATATGCCTTGATGAAATATTTGGCAAGATTATAGATTCATGTCTGTTTGGCAATAAAATGCAAAGTTTGAACGTTTCCCCTTTAGTAGCGGAAGCTTTGTATTTCAAGTTGAGGTGCGTTTGGGTACATTAGAAAGATCTGAATTTCTAGCTTCCAGCGATACCGAACATGTTATTTCAGACCGACGAGGACAACTTGCTCTTATATTTACAAAGGATATATTTGTATGACTTAACTAATAAAATGATTCTTAATAAGACATAGTTTGGACAACATACATTTGGTTTACAGATTCTGAAAGACTCCATGTTTTCAGAACAGTATAACATGCACATCTTCCATAAATAGACCATCTTCCATCCTGACCTTTTGTAACTAGGCCTATGCCACAGTGGTGGACCTGGTGGGAAACACTATTCAACCAGGGGAACAGACTTTGACATAATACCAGGTCCGTCGAGCTCGAGGATTAGGGCAGAATTTGTACACTATTCTTACAAGCTGTAACTTCCTTTCAGTATTATCTTTGTGTAGTACCCTCAAACATCAAACTCTGTTCTGCTTATGTCACAGTTTCCTTTTCTGTCCTTTTCCAAATCAATTATGCATCAGTGTGGCATCACATATTTTGGGCTGAAACAAACTCTTTTCTGTCTTTTTTTTGTCGACACAGAAGGAGACAGTGGTGAGTGTTCACTAATGCTGAATAAACTGGGCAAAGGGACTGCATCTCAAAATTCACAGGTGCTCCCCTGGAACATCCAAATGTATTCAAATTCACTGGCACGGTGCTAGATTGAGAATGCTAAATAGGCCGCTGGAATCCAATAAGACGGTGCTGATTTACCTATAAAAGCTAGCAATTATCTATCTGGAAAGAAAAGAGGGGATATGCAAGTAAAATGTCACAGAACGATTTCTGCTCTTATGTGGACCAAAAGGTTAAAGGCTTTTTCATCCATGAGGAAAAATGCTCTCCCCATGCATTTATTTATACTCTGGCTGTTATGGCTTTTTCAAGTGTCCCTACAGGGCTGTCTGCACTTCCAGCACCTCTCCACTCTGACGCACTTCCCCTGGTGGGGCTTGACTGCACTGGCGAGCATGTAAGGCTCGTCTCAGAGCACTCTTCCCTCTGCCTGGGGAACGACACCCTCTGAAAACACCTACATGAAAATGCAATTAAAAGCTTCTTTCTCTGAATAGTACAGCTCGTTTTAGGGGGGACAGCGGCAAGAAATGTAGTGTGAGAGCAACATGGTGCGGGATGGATGGAGGATGAGGGGACTGAGGTGGGGAGGAGTATGCCATCTGCATTCTCCATCTAAAGTCACTCATCTTACATCCATCATCTCAGCACTCAAGTCTTAATTTAACTGTTTTTATCTGATGGAACACACTCACATCGCGCACACCCTACCTATTTATAGAAGGAATAAACACAGACAATATTCTACTACATTCAATATGTAGCAGGCTTTTTTTTCATTACGGAATAAAGACATTTTTAATTAATATCTAGGCGTGTCACGATTTTGATTCTAAATCAGAAATCAATAGGAATCAGCTCCCGATTTCGACCATCGAAATCAACCATTATTTTTTTTTGTCCACCCCTGCCTACCACCATACATGCATCTGGACACTAACAGAAGTAACATTTGCATTTTATAACATAAAACAGCTAACTTCAACTACTCCGTCCAGCACTCGGAACTAGGCAGGCATGATGGGAATTGTAGGCCGTCCCTGTCAATACTCAGGGCACTTCCTGCCTATGGCATTTTACATGGCATGAATTAGCCTAGCGGCTAGCGGACTTTAGCTGGCTAGTTACTTTTCCTTACCCATAGGTCTTCTATACTTGGTTTAACATTAAACTTTCAGTAGGCAGAATATTTTTGGCATCATTGGGCAGAAATTCCATAATAACTTTTCCCTATATTGTAATTCAAGTGCTCTGAGAGAAAACTAGACTTATGCACCTCCTCATGGCTTTGTTTTCAGGCTTTAAAAAATCTAGCCCATGACGGGAGACTTTGACCAATCACAGGTCATTTCAGAGAGAGAGCATTCCTATTGGCAGTGCTCAGGCAGGTGAGCGGTGCTTGGTATTTCCTCAACTGATCTCAACATGGCTGCCGGGTCACAAACTTTCTCATTTTACAGCTAAACAGTACACTACGAGATGCTTCTGAAAACATTTGAGGGGAAAAATATGCATTACAGTAACAGAATATTGATTCATATTTGATCAGCGCTGCCTAGTCTGACCGTTTGATTGGATTTTGTGAGTGATTGACAGCCGGCTCAGAGATGGCAGCTGGACGGCAGGCTACACTTCTGCTCTGGTTGGTTGTTTTCCTCCAGTCTGTGAAATCTTGCAGATGCCATTAGGAGCACCCATACACCACGGTATTTGCTCCATTTCTATCCACTGCAGCTTTAAGTCACCGCATCTCCTGACAGAACAACACCACGGGTGAATTTCAGCCTGCATGCACATTTATTCTGCTCAACATTGTTAAATCAGAGCAGCTGATTTTGGTAGCAAGAGCAACAAGCTAGTGGGACTAGCTCTGCCCTCGGTGACAGTGATCAGAGAAGAGTGGAAAAAAGAGAGAGAGAAACAAGCATACATATGACAATAAAACATTTTTTTTTTTACATTACAGCAGATGCTGAAGGATTTATGTTTTGTTTTTGTAATGATTATGTACTGAGGTGGGTCACACAGATAGTGATATTGAAAAGATGAAGCTTTTTATATAGAACACTGTTGTAGTCTAATTTTTGAAACACTTTCTAAATGAAAAGGGGAGTTCAGTTCTCTTTTTAAAGAAGAATTTGAAAGTGTAAATGACAGTTGTCAAGGCACAAAACCAATAATCCGTTGATCTTTATGAATCAAGACTCCATAGCCTAACAATGGCATGTTTAAATTGAAAATGTAATCTTGGATTTGGAGAGTCGTGACACTCCTATTGATTTCACACAAAGACCAGTACAATGTATGGCAGCTTAACAATACTCTTTATAAGATACATATTAGAACTTACAGTTTGTAATGCTTGGATTTGAGTCAGTATTCGAAGTCATCTAAAAGGTGTAGAGATTGTTTTCCATGAGCGAGTACTGCGTTTGAGAATGTTCACCGAGTGCAAAGTGGCAAGGGAAAGCAGAGTATGCGAGCCAAATATTTAATTGCACAAATGTTTCTGTTAAGGATTAGTCTGTCTCTTAAGAATTCTTGGAAGGACGTTTCAACCATGTGCGTTTCAACCTGTGCTGTAGTTGTGGATTTCAAGCAGTGTCTAACGCTCTCTCCAGAGCTCTCGGCTATGATATAGCATACATTTCCAGTGCATGATCTCCATTAATCCTGATTTTAAGAAGCTAACCAATCAAACGACCTCATAGATATCCCCCTGTAGCCTTTGTAAGTAAAAGAAATGATTAAGTTGCTTCCCACCGTTATGTCCACTGTGGCTGTCTCTCATGTGTGTTGCATGTGATTGTGCAGGCCTCTGCATAAAGAGCGTAATCTGGCAAAAAAAAAGGCTTATAGCGACAAGGGACTGAGCGGAACATTCCTTCCCTTGCATTTATGTGTCCTTGTAATTGGGTGTGGAGATGTGAAATACCTTTGTGGCATATGGAACACCTCCGGATAGCATTTGGTGGCGAAATGCTGTCATTGCTTCAGGAGCGTCTTGGCACAGAGCGGTCCTAGGCCTTTATGTAAGCCACTTACAGATCCAGGAGGAATCCTTTAAATTGGCATTAAATAGGGCACATAGAGACAACATACTCCAACCAGTGTCTCTGGGCCAGTGATGCCTTGGCAACCCTGTCTCCTACAAAATTACGTTCCCATACAAGTTAACTGCATTCTCAATTGAGTTTCGAGGGGAACTTTTTCTCCCGGATTACAGTCTCAGTTTTAAACGTGGTTAAGGAAACAAAAACGCAACAAAATGACTTGGTTATATTTAGGAAATGGATAAAACTACTCGGATAGGTTTAGTAAAACATCATGGTTTGGCTTAAGATAAGTATGTTTGTTATGTTATTTAAGTTATGGATGTAAATTAAAATAAGTCAACATTGACTTTTGGTTTCACACAGGGCAGCCCGGTCGCACTAAATGGCGTATGAGTGACGCGGTGATTTGCAAGTAATTTTGCGTGCAATAAGAACGCTGTTCTTGCTTTTGACGTGTCATTTGTACATCATGTTGTCTGTATTGACTGCAGTGTAAATGCCTCCGCGTAAACATGCTATGCTCAGAGCTAGTGACGTATAATATAAAGTGAAGAAGACTCATGGATAGGTCCAACAAACAGGACTCTCAAACAGTAGACCGGTGTTCATGTCCTAAAGTGTTGTTGAGTTATTTTGAAGTTCCGTTAGTGACGTTTGTGTCTTCTTTTCCATACTTCTATTACGTTGTTTCCGTACACATTTTACTCAGTTTACGTACTTATTTTAAGCCTAACCATGAGTTTTTCCTAAACCTAACTAAGTGATTTTGTTGCCCAAACCTGTGCTCGAAGTGGGCTGGTACTCACCTACATACATCTACATTTTACTCTTTGGCATACTGTTTTTAATGCTTACTGGTACTTCTCACAAGCTGCCGGTACTCTTTTCTGCCCTCTCCATATTAGGTTCTCTGGGAGATTTTTAATGGCGATTTTTATTTGTGAATAAATAGAATTAATGAAACATATTTAAAAGTTTTCTGAATCTGCTCTTTTTTTTATTGATAGAATATTAGAATATAAATTTTACATGGCAAACATTTCCAGAAGAATTAAATGTTCAGACGAAGGCTGTGATAAATAATACAAAATAATTTAATTATTAATAATAATGGTCCAAAATGATGTGAAATTGCATAGTTTTAGGTCAAAAACCTTCAAATTTTCTTGGGGGATCCACAATATCTCCTTGAATCTTTTATTCATTGTAGAAATTCAGAATGTGTCTCTTTATCCTGCTGCATAATATGTAGGAACATCCTGTGTGGGACACTGCTCCTAAAACCTGAATGAATAACTCAGACACCTCAGTTCTGCATGCTTGCCTGTCTGGCTGGCTGCTGTTAATTCCAGGCTTTAGGCAACCTATAATATAATATAGAGAGCTACTATAAGCTACAAATAACACAGGAAAACACTTTAACTATTAGCACTATGAGTAAATATACCAACACACCACCTTAACCCTATAATGCTTCAGTTGGAGTATTATAAGCCTACTATAAAAGATGCATAGCTCAAGTATTATAATAATATAGCAATAAAATCACAGCTGATTATGACTAACACAATATAACAACAATTATTTTTTTTCACTTCAAGCACTGGCCTAAACCGAACTGCTGCAGCTACCATCATTTTGTTGCGTGGCTTAAAAATTACACGTGAAAAGCTATGTATACAAATGACATGCAAAAAGGCTAAAAGGTGTTCTCATGACACGCTGAATATCCCTGCAATGTTGTGCTATTTATATGCGATCCCATGACATCGGGTTGACACAGGACACAAACAACGGCCTCCTGGGTAAAAGTCCCATGTTTGTTTGACTCACCCATCCACCCCAACCTCCTCTCTACGCAGACTTCCGCGGACTTTGATTAAAAACATATTTGTGATATGTCAAAAACAGACGCAATTCGGGAAAAAAAAATATTTTCCTCGAAACGAAATTGACAATGCAGTTTCGTTGATTTGGAATGTAATTTTAAGGAGACCTTGGCTGGCCTCAGTTGATCAGAGTGGATATCAGAGTGGATGTCTCGTATCCTTTGTGTGCAGCAGAATTAAAGATCTTCACGTGCCTTCTCTCTGGCCTTAAAGCATTGGATTTAACCATCGAGGCAGTGCTGATGACGATGAAAGTTGTTACTTAGAAGGCTGCTGATTTTAGGTGGCAAATGACCTTAGGCTTAACACACGGGTGCTGTAGCGGCATTTTAACAAGGCCTCTGAAGCTGGTTAAGAAAACACAGTGTTGTTGTAGTAGCAGCTAGGTCATTTATCAAGTGTTATCTGCTCTGTTAAAGGAAAATGCTGCGATTCACACGCACCTATCTTGGTTTTGTGAAATCTGTGTTTCTGTCATGTTGTTGCTTGTTGAATCAAAACAACAAAAAATACCCATTTAGTTACTACATGTCTTTGGTTTGCTTTGCTACGGACTATTTGTGTGCCACTGGAAGGCTATCAAAAAAAGTAATTACAGTATCTTGAAATGACATGAAATTTGTAGATTGCAGTGCATGTGGAAAGTTATAATTATTCGGAGATTATCATTACTGAAATCTATCCCTCTTATGACTGCAGAGTTGGGTGGATGCTTGAGTGCATATCTCATTAAGCACTTCATTCTGCATTCAGTGTCACTGTGTAATGCAGACATTCATTGCATATATAGGTAACCATTATATATATAAGTAAAAATGCCCTCTTTGCTTTTACTTAAAGCAGCAGTGGGCAAGATTGGAGCAGATATGATTAAAAAAAAGTTATTTTTATGAAATGGTCACTATATCCTGACAGTAGTGCATGAGACAGATAATCTGAAAGAGCTGCAAGATTTCACAAACTGGAGGAAAACAACCAATCAGAGCAGAGCTGGAGCCTTGCTGTCTCTGGGCAGCTGTCAATCACTCGCAAATTCCGATCAAACGGTCAAACTAGGCAGCGCTGATCAAATATGAATCAAGATTATGTTACTGTAAAAAGGAAACATATTTTAGGGTACTGTTTAGCTGTAAAATGAGAAAATTTGTGATCCGGTAGCCATGTTGAGATCAGTTGAGGAAATACCAAGCACCACCCACCAGCCAGGGCAAATGTTCTCATTTTACAGCTAAACAGTACACTACAAGATGTTTCTGAAACATTTTACGTGAGAAATAGCCATTGCAATGACAGAATATTAATTCATATGATCAGCGCTGCCAAGTTTGACCAATTGATCGGAGTTCGATCGGAGTTCGCGAGTGATTGATAGCTGCCTCCGTTGAATGAACAGCCAATATTTCTGATCAAATTTCAAGTATCTCATCACAGGCTAGATTTTCTGTAGCCTGAAAACAGAGCCATGACGAGGTGCAGAAGTCTAGTTATCTCTCAGAACACTTGAATTACAATATGCTGAAAGGTTATTTTTGGATTTTTGCCCAATGATGCCAAAAACATACTGCCTACTGACACTTTTAACAGCCCCATGTAGTTGTTTTTTCAGCACTGTGCTGCTGAAACTTCCAACATAAATGAAAATGTGCAATATGGTGAGCTTTTTTTGCTATGAAATGTGTAAGTGTGGGTTGCTTTTGTCTTTTTTTTTCTGTTGCATCGTTTTACGTGCACATTGCATACAGTACACACAATTTAATATAGTCTTATTTGCAGGGTGGGATTTGAGGGGAAGGCGAAGTATACACTTTAAACCCCATTATGCTTTGAAAACATTGTCAGAGAAAATGACAAAGCTGTTAATACACAATGAGCACTAAAATCAGAAGTATTATGGCAAACAAGATGGTGAATACAGGATTGTTGACACACCACTGTAAACCAAAGTGCAAGCATAAATATTATTTTTCAGTAGTTCTCTTCTTCAGCACAAATGGGATTGCTGTGTTCTTGGCTGCATGTTTGCGCTCTCGATGCAGGCATTACACTGCACAGTATGCTGCAACCCTAGGTTCAAATTGCCTGGACCGAAAATTACCATGGGCTTCTTCGCCACTCTAATTGCTTAAGATGCTAATTGGACTGTGGAAACGGCCTCCCGAGCTTCATTGGGGATTTCCCCCGATCTGAATTCAAAAATAAGCGAGGAAGCAAAAAGGTTTTCCAATTGCCACAAGACATCTGGATGGCCTTGCCCTGAAAGCATATTCATAATTAATACACAAAGTGTGGTGGAAGGTGGCTTTTTTGACTGAAAGGTCTTCCCGCATTACCCCAGCTAAATATGAAAAGAAGATGTAAACTTGGCATGCAAGAATATGACATTTGAATTAGAGCATGCAGCTCTCATTAAATTTAAAGTATAGAGGCCAGACGTAATGTCTCTGTGCACAGCCTTGTCACTTAAATGTAAAGGACTGAAAGTCCTTCGGATGATCATAAAACCTCATTACAAACATCAGGTTTTCTCAATGTCTCTCAAGTATCTGACATTCTCTGTGACTCTAAACCCCAAACACTGTCTAAATCTATTACTATTTTGGCCAACACATTTACATCTTTTGTAATACCGTAATATTAAGCAGGCGACAACCTCCGCTTCTGAAAAATGAAAAAAGTGAAGCCAATGCAGAACTTGCATTCTTTCTAATAGCCAACAGGGTGTGACTCCTCTGGTTGAAAAAAGAAGTCAGATTGTATAGAAGTCTATGAGAGACTTCTCACTTGATTTATGGTCTCAGTCGCTAGTTTCAAGTCTTCTTCAATACAGCATGATGTTCATTTAGTAAATTATGGTCCCATTTAGAGTCAAATAGACCATAAAGACTCATCTTCAAGTCCTTATCGAGACAGTTAAAATGTTATTTTAGGTGCATATTCCCAAACAAAATGACTTAAAACAGCACAAACCAGATGACATGGTACTGTAGGTGTGACATCGTTACCCCAGTTGGTAATGCAGCCTTTGCGCATACACACAGGTCATGATATCGGGGGTTAGGTAACTCTGGTAAATCTCT
>CAKAOI010050072.1:119491-169480 GCA_916701655.1 Sebastiscus albofasciatus
AAATTATGGTCCCATTTAGAGTCAAATAGACCATAAAGCAGGGGATGCTTTAGGGCGTGGCTACCTTGTGATTGACAGGTCGCTACCATGGCATTGTTTGGTCTGGGAGTTGTCCATTTTTTTTTCTTAGAACTTTAAACATTGTGTTTTCATTTCATGAAAGTTAAAGGTGTAATATGCAACATTTTCCTAAAAATACAATGTATAGACTGATACAATAATAAACCCTCTCAATCATCACTTATGACCCAGTAGAAGTGTGTGGCGGTGTCTGTATATACAGAGACCTTCAGCCTGTATTTTCTCTTTTCTTCTTATTTTGCTGTGTTCAGGATGTTTCTGGGTGTCAGCAAAGAGCCTTTGGGCCCCACGTGGGTGTAACCTACAGCCAATAGCAGGGTGTGCAACCCGTTCAGCCAATTCAGTCCATCAAATACCGCTGGTCGCCTGATACCGAAGGACAGGTTCCCCTTTAGCTGCATTCATTCAAAATCCAGCAATGCAACATCTTCCTGCAGGGTTGTGTGGAGGTGTGGGTGTGTTTATTTGTGCTTTAGAATGTAACCGCCGTGAAACAAATCAGAAAATAATGTTTTATTTCTCTGATTCCCTGCTTTGTTCTCACTAACACCGCTCCCTCTCTTCATTCACTCAATAGCTCGCTCGACCACCACCAAAAAATGGAAGTAACCTCAGGAAGAGCCTCAAAGGAGGGATCCCCCTGTTTTTAGTTTACAGTTGTTTTGTGAATATATGTTTCCATGCCAATAAGACCCTTTGAAATCATACTGGAATAAGATAATTCTCTTAATTCACATAGCAAATGTCAAGGTTTAAATGCTGAAATAATAAACAAATCAACACAAAGATTTGTTACGTGCAGTTGCAGTCTTTGAAATTGTGAAGAATGAGGAAAGAAGGAAGGATTGGATCCGTGGCGAAGCGCTGCATTTCGTATGAGGCAATGCGGTGTAGCATCAGACATAAAGGTCATATAGCGTTGCGCTGCCATCGTTAGGTTTTGAAAAGTGTGGCAATATGAAAGCGACGGCTGCCTTGAATGACTGTGTTACAGAAAGGCAGGGCAGCTAATGGAGACAAGCTCTTTTCATTACAACACCATCTGTTCCACTGAACAGTACTGCTGGCAGCTGCACACATGTTGGAGCGAGACAGAGCAGACCAGACAGAAAGGTCCGAGTCCCTGTGCTCTGAGAAGACCTGACAGAGACAGTTATTTTATAACAAAGATCTAATTAGCTAAACTGATCAGTGGAAGTCCTTTTGAATCCTCCGCTTGTTGTGTTTTCTGACGCACAAAGTGTGTTGATGATAGCATTGAATTGACTAAGGTGAGGTAACAAAGGCAAACATTAATCATACTGGAGCATTAGTATTTGTTCTACTATAAGGATGTGATTAATCAAACTAAATGGATGATTTAATTTAAATATTTCAAATGTTCTTTAATGTGCATGTGTGCACCATACAGTGCGATTTTTGTCACTAGTAAAATACATGAAAGCAGTCAAATGTGGCTGTTGATTTGGTCAGAGGGATTCGCCGTGAAGCCATCCTTCTACATGAAACATTTATTTCTCCTAATTCTCCTTGCAGAACCTTTGAGTGGTAATAACATGTTTCTTTCCGCTTGGCCGTGCCAGACGAGCGACAGGAAGACTGTAGGCCATAATTATCCTGTTTGTTCAGAGGCCCAGTGCTTTTTATTATTTAAATCTCCTAGGGCTGTGAAAGTGCTGAGAGGCAATTCTTTCTCCCATTTTTCGCCATGCTGTGTTAGTCAGTGTTAATGCCGCTCTGTAATTTTTTGATGTTCTGTTTGCTCAGTGTTCATCAAGAACGTGAAAGATGCCTTAACCAAGAAAAGGAAGTGGCATGACAGTGTAAACAAATAACTTGAACAAATTGCTTTATACTAACATAAGTACTGATAAAAGACATCAGAATGCACGCATTATTATTCGGCATCAACTTTTGCACTCAAATGATTCCATTCAGCAGTGCAGACACAAAGGGTGTACAGAGGTGGCAGTATTTTTCTGTCATCAGTCTATGGGATTGCAATATTTATGAATTCTTAGGATTTTTAAAAATAGGTATGCATGTGATGATATAAACGTGTTGTCAAAATGTCATAAAATAAGAACCAAACTTCTAATTACATATTATTCCCTTAAATATTGAGGCAAGTTAATAATCTTCACACAGCATTCAAACACTTTTAATGACTATTTTCACCGTGTCGGCTGCCACACTGCCAACATTTTCAACACATTCTAGTTTTCTGTCTGTACAAGTACTGTAACATATACTAAGAATCACATTCTCTTAGACAGGAGGAAAACTTGTTTCAATTAGTCTCTATCAAGACATGTCTTTCTCCGCAAACTGCCATGATATAAGATTAGGGCTGTCAATCGATACAAATATTTAATCGCGATTAATCACATGATTGTCAATGATTAATCAGGATTAATCACAAATTAATCACTTTTTTATCTATTCAAAATTTACCTTAAAGGGAGATTTGTCTAGTATTTAATGCTGATATCAACATGGGAGTGGGAAAAAAATGCTGGTTTTATGCAAATATATGTATATATTTATTATTGGAAAACAATTAGCAGCACAAAACAATGACAAATATTGTCCAGAAACCCTCACAGGTAGCATTTTGCATAAAAAAAAAAAAAAAATGCTGAAATCATAACATGGCAAACTCAAGCCCAACAGGCAACAACAGCTGTCAGTGTGTCAGTGTGCTGACTTGACTATGACTTGCCCCAAACTGCATGTGATTATCATAAAGTGGGCATGTCTGTAAAGGGGAGACTCGTGGGTACCAAAAGAACCCATTTTCATTCACATATCTTGCGGTAAGAGGTAAAGGGACCCCTTTGAAAATGACCATGCCAGTTACTCCTGACCAAAATCTAGTGTAAGTTCAGAGTGTTATTTAGCCTCCTTTGCGACAAGCTATTATGTCATGGTTGGTACCAATGGATTCCTTAGGTTTTCTAGTTTCATATGATGCCAGTATCTTCTAGCTTTAAAACTGAGCTCTCTACAAGCTAAAAATTGCAAGTTGAGTTAACGCGTTAAAGAAATTAGTGACGTTAAAACAAATGCATGTTAATACATTATCATTGCGTTAACCTCGACAGCCCTAATGATAACTATTGGTATTTTTAAGAATCACAATATATGATGTAATCATATTGTTTTTCCTCCTACTCTTCTTTTTGTGTTATGTCATTTCGCTTGGGTAGTCTTGAGAAATGGAGGTGGAGAGTAACTTAGTACGTTTACTTCTGCACTTAAGTGCAATTTTTAGGTACTTGTACTTGCACTTGAGTATCTCCATTACATGCACACACATAATGTGTGTGTCGGTGGCTGCAGCTGCTGTGGAGTTTATATTGTTTATACATGTCCATGTTGTCCGTTTTGGTGATGCTTTATTCTATCGTTAATTCTAAAAGAAGCTTCAGGCACCACGGTGTCCATAGCTTGTTTTATTCATTGTAGATCATTTTTGTTTAATTATCTTGAGTTTTGTCTCTTTCCTGGTTAATTCTTGTGAGATTACACTGAGGAAGGCTGTTGTGTATTTATAATTGATAAGCGGTTGTATGCACAGACTGCAGAGTGCTCGTCTGTTGGTTTGGACATAATTTAAGGGGTCATGTTGCTGATGTTGTTCCACTTGTGCATAAGATGACATTTAAAATGTAACGAAGTAACGTTTACTCGGAGTACCTGACCTACGGTTTACTTTTACTTGAGTACATTTTTACACAAGTAGAGTACTTTTACTTGAGTAAAATGTATTTAAAGTAACATTACTTTTACATAGTACAATATTCTAGTACTCTTTCCACCTCTTTTTCTACTCCACTATATTTTGACAGCTATAGTTACTAGTCAGATTAAGATTTTACATATAAAAAAGAAATATGAGCATGTAAAATACAACACATTGTTAAAGATGAAACCAGTGGTTTCCAATCTTTTTGGCTTGTGAGCCCTTACAAAAAAGCTGTGTCTAATTGGGGTCTCTTGTCACAGGCTTTAGATGTCTATGGGTTGTTAGCGGTTCCACCAAGCAGTTCCCGAAACCTTTCAGATGGATTAATTTGAATAACTGTCCAAGGCTCAAAGAGGTCAAATCATCCAATACATCACAAAAGAAGCAAAGATCAGAGACATTTTTCAAAAATTGAATACAAATGTGTGAAGGAAGACTTTGTTTCCCGTCATTCCTCTACTATTAAAGGTAACTTTGGTATCTTTCAACCTGGACTCTATTTTCCTATGTGTTCGTGTGACTAATAGGGACAACAATTTCTGAAATTGGTCCAGTATTGAGGGATAACGCTGTAACCGGCAGCTGTGAAACACGCTGCGAGGGCAAGTGAGCAGTGTCAAGGAAACATTAGTTCTTGTTTTTCCACTGACAGGCTCAGATTGTTATTATAAATGTCAACATTATGGAAAGAACCCTATAGAGAAATAAACCATTTTTCTTACCTTTTGCTTTATCTGGTCTGTTTGTTATTGTGTCCAAATCGAGGAGAAGTCTTGTTGTGAGATCCGAATATCCGTATACTGGCTCAAATAAATACAAAGACTTTGCGTACTCCAACACAACAAACTCTGCTCGACTGGCACTCACGTTTCCACCATGGATGTATTCCACTATTCCACTGTTTTCTTCCGGTAATACGTCACCTTGCGAGATTTCAGACTTCTCCTTGAGTGATACTCTTTCCATAATGTCACACACTTATAATAACAATCTGAGCCTGCCATGGCAAAAGCAAACACTTTTAGTGGACATAAATTATGGTTTCAGCTTGCCCCAATAGGATTACATTGCAGCTCGTGAGCAGCTGCCATCTAATGCGCTCTCCTTCAATACTGGACCATTTTCAGAAATTGTCATCCCTATTAGTCAGTTAGACACACAAACATGGGAAAATAGGGTCTAGGTTGAAAAATACAGAAGTTACCCTTTAATCATCTCACAACCCCTCACGATTCATCTTGTGACCCTTTCCAGGGGCCCAACCCCTAGGTTGGGAACCACTAAACTAAACTATATACCTTTATTGTTAAGATAGAAACACTATGAGTCACTCTTGCTTTTTTTAAATTTCCAATCTCATTATGAAAAATATTTACTACACACCATTGCAATTTCCTTTTTAGGTGTCCCCCCCCCCACACACACACACCCACAGTCTTTCTATGAAAATTAATTCAGAGCTGATAGTGGGAGTTGCTCTCAGCACACAAGCTCATACAAGACAATTGTACGCAAGACAATTGGAAGAGAAAGAAGCCGAAGCCTGGGAGAGCAGAGATATTTGAGCGAGCCTGAAGAAGCCTCTGTTTTGCTTATGCTGCTTGGAATGAGACCCCAGCAGGGCAGTATCCTCTGTTAACTCAAGTGTGTACCAGTAAGGGAGTTGGCCATAAAATGCGGTGCTTTGGTTAATCTCTCGCTGTCATTTGTAGTCATGTGTGTCTTCCTATCACTCGCAGTGCAGTTTTAGTCCCCTCCAGATGACACTTTGCTTAAGTTTTTCAACAAACTGATTTCAGCACTTGTTTGACCGTGAAAGGAATTTATGCTTTGCTGCCCCTCATTAAGGGCTACTCTACTGTCTCCAGCTCTGTTTATATCAGGGTCTGACCAATAATGGGCTTTTATTACACATCAGTCATTTAGTGGTGCTGAGGTTCATCCTTACACACAAATAATAAAACTAGCTATGCTGAGGAAACACAGTTTGGACATAAAATTCACTGAAGGGTTTTTTTCTGCAGTTTATGTGGCAACAGGGACACCTGTGTTCAGCAAATAGATGTATCTTTTTTGAATGTTTGATGCATTTGATTTAAAGGTGAAATGTGTAAGATCTGGCTAGAATTTTAGTTTAAAACATTTAAAAAATTAACATAACAGAAGAGGTTATAGTGTTGACGTTATGTCAACATCTATGTATTGTGTTGCAGATACCTACTGTGGCCCCACAGGGAACGCTTGACCGGAGAGGCCAGACACACCGCCATCCAACGTTAAAGATAGAAGTAAGTGCTCTTTGTATTTTGACCATCATATTTTCTTGGAAAATGTCTGGTAATCGGTTGCATGAACCCAGTATAGAGGTGAAATCGTAGTTTATATAAGAAGTGGACGTAGTCATTGTGACATCACCCATTGGTTTGTGGACTGCTGTTTTGAAGCCTCGGGTTTGACATTTTGGCTGTCGCCATCTTGGATTTTGCAACCAGAAGTGACACCAGAGGGTGAGCTACTGAACTGAACGCTGAATAAGATATTTTTAGGCGACCAAAATGTTAAATTAACTTTCATGAACTGAAAACACACTGTGAAAGGATTAAAGTTCGAAGACAAAAACATGAACAACACCCAGACCACACAACGCCGTGGAAGCGGTACCCTGCTTTATCATCTATTTTATTCTAAATGGAACCATAATTTACGCAATGAACATCATGCCGTTGCCCAATGGGTGAATGCTGCCCCCCACTTCTTTGTAGCATGTGGCCAGATCTTACAAATTGCACTTTTTAAAGATGCATTTTCGGCTTATTTTATTTTGTTGAAAAATACACATTTTAACTACATGAGGCTAACAACTCCTGCTTGCACTGACAATACACAACTGCACAACACTATCACAGTGGTTGTGGCTTCAAGTAAAACAGTGGTGTGCGGTATCCCACTTTTGTCTCAAGCATGATTAGATATTAATAGTCTAGTCAGTCTAGGCTTCTGGGCAGACAATATGAGCTCAATTACTATAGCAAACCAAAACCAGTTAGAATCTGAACCTAATGACTGGACTAACTTGGAAATCTTCATCTCCACAAAGGAGGTCTTCCTGTCTTTGTGCCCTTTTTCTTCACCTGCACTATGAAGTTGTCTCCAAAATGATACCAGCCTGATATTTACAACCCTTAAAAGCAATTCGACAGCCCCACTATAAATTAATGGGACATGTTTATCAGCAGTACCAGCCCACACTCGCAATTTTAAAGAAACAATCTTCAATAGATGCAGTAATATGTCTTATACGTTTAAATAGTTCATTCAAGAAAGCAATGACAATGAGATTTTCAAACCGTTCTTCTTCATTTGCACCATTACATCAATGCGAATAATGGTGAAATACAATTAAGGAAATTGCGGCTTTGAAAATGTCATATAAAGAAACCATCATGACACAAAAGATAAAGGTTGGTATCATTTTTTTTTTTTTATCGAGATAACAGCAGGAGCATTTTTCTTTACTCCCGAGACACTAACTTACAGTATGACATTAAAGTATAAGACCTAAGGGTAGCACTGTCCTTTGGTAAATGCTGAGATGGCACAATAGCATCCCTTCCCCTCCAATGCTGCCTGTTTACAGTAGGCTGGGTAACAGAGTTTGGGATTTATAGGCAGTTGTGATATGAACGAGCACAAAGACATGAAAATGTCACAGTTTGTCAAATGGCTCGTGACCTGGAAAAGAAAAAAGAGAGCACTGTTTACGAAGCAGTGTGAGGCTGTACAGTGTACACTATAACATGCACGACCACCAATCATGATTACCCCTGCATTTGAATGTGCTTAAACATGTATTGTAAGCTCACATGAACAAAGTAAATGTTGGTTTATCTTGGCCATATTCTTTGAAGATGGTATAATTAAGAATGAGGAAAAAAATTGGTGGATAAAGTAATAATCGATAAAAGAATAATCGCTAACCACCTGCAAACGAGCCTGTCTTTCCAACCTAATGATAACTAAATGTATGACATCATTCTGCAGAAAAACAGGAACACCATTTAGTCAACTGCAACAGCCATGTGAAGAGCCACTCACGTGTACTCCTTCAAATCATATCCTCCATGCAAATTACTTTGATTGGGTGTGTGTATAGATAGTCATACATTAAACAATGATATTGAAGTCGAATTGAGCAAGCCAATTGCTTGTGAGATAAATAGCTTTTTATTATGTTCTTTGTCGCCAAAGGCATATTATGCCAGGCTCAAGCCTCTCAAACATGAATAAAAGGGAATGTAAAGACTTTCCCGGGTATTGATGGATATTTTTTATCAGCTGCTTGTAGGTTTTGAAGTGTTTTTTTAATCTAAATGGAAGTAATTTGTGCACAGGTGGATCTAAGGAAGGGTCTTTCCAATATTATTATATTATATTTCTGATTGTGAACGCTTGTTCCCTAACCTCTGTATGTATGTACAACCCAAGTCTCACTCCAAACTTGTCAAATACCGGCAATCGGGTAGCGCCACTCAGCATCGGAAAACAACGCACAGAGGCACCTTCTAGCGATTGTATGTCACGAACCAGGCTTTCAACTAACTCCAATGTAAACCCACCTAAGGCGTTATTGGATGGTCGGAGCAATTAACCTAGTATTAATAGCGTGAGAGTCCGTTCAGGGTGGGTGAGAGGGGTGGTGGATCTGTCAAACAAACACAGGACATTCAACCAGGAGACTGGTGTTCGCGTCCCGTGTCAAACTAAAGGTAACGTTGACTTATTTTGTCATGTCAGTTGTTAGTCACACGACTTTTCGGAATTGTCAGTCCTGAGTCGTTAGTCCCGTGAGTCGTTAGTACTGTCAGTCACGTGAGTCGCTAGTCACGTGACTTGTTAGTATCGTCAGTCCAGCGTGTCACGTGAGTCGCTAGTCATGTGAGTCATTAGTATCATCAGCCGTTAGTCACACGACTCTTCGGTATTGTCAGTCCTGTGAGTCGTTAGTCCCGTGAGTCGTTCGTACTGTCAGTCACGTGAGTCGCTAGTCACGTGACTCGTTAGTACCGTCAGTCACGTGAGTCACTTGTCACATGACTCGTTAGTATCATCAGTAACGTGAGTCATTAGTACCGTCAGTCACGTGAGTATTGTCTGTCCTGTGAGTCACGTGAGTCGCTGGTCATGTTAGTCATCAGGATTGTCAGTCCCGTGAGGCACATGAGTGTCGCTAGTCACGTGAGTCGTTAGTATCATCAGTCCTGTGAGTCATGTGAGTCGTTAGTATCCTGAGTCATGTCAGTCGTTGGTATCGTCAGTCCCGTGAGTCATGTGAGTCTTTAATCACATGACACGTTATCGTCAGTTCTGTGAGTCACGTACATCATTAGTCAATGAAGTTAACGTCAACCACGACCATTTTTTTTTAACATTAACTAAGTGGTTGTGTTCCCTAAACCTAACTTCCTGTGAAAATGGAAGTTCATTTTGAAAGGACACTATGCATGTGATGAGTGTATATTGACAAACCATCCCTGGTCTGTCCAAAAGTAACACAAGAGGGGTACCCCGTGCATCGGTCTCCAATGCTGAGGGGTACTGACCAATCGGTGGTATTTGACAAATTGGGAGTGAGAATATGTTGGTATGTACCTTTAATGCTTTGTTTTTTGTTCGTTTTTTTACTGCGCCTTGACAAAGACCTCGTCGTCACTTTTCTTGGACCAGAGTCGGCGGATTTAGTTTGTGCAACAGCATGTTAATTAGGTTCAGCTCAGTCTCAGCAACAACGCACATAGCCAGACACCTATACAGTATAGCATAATGGCACGTCAACACGATCCACAGAAACCTAAAGCTGCCTGTCCAATAAATCATTGCGTATAGGTGCAGGGGTATATTTCTGGAGTTACTAATTATAAGAAGTAGAGTTAGAGTCCTTACTGCAGAATGGAAAGAAAGTGTTATTGAAGCAGGCTGTTTTGGTGCACAGAGGCACTGAATAGAGTTATTTCTGCATTAAGAGTTCACAAGCCGTCTTTTTCTGAACATTGCTCACAACAGGGAACAAAATGTACACAGATAACATTTGCAAAAAAAGTGTCATGATTACTATCTTAATTTCTGCTGTAAAAACACGTTATCAAGGAAATCTTCATTTAACTGATAACTTCACGTTGGTGTCATCAATGTTCCATCACATTTCTTAATTTGCTTGTTGCGATCCAATATGGTAAATGAATCTCGCTGAGTGGGCTGTGGGACTTAATGGCAGCCAGCTGTGCATGTCTTCAGATTTAATAGCTGATTGTTCAGATGATGGTTTGCTTTGAAGCATGTTATTGTTATTATTTTGGGATGTAAATATTCAATTAAACACTTTCTTTAATTGTTTTCAATTCAATTAAAAAATAATCTAGGATAATAAATTGTTTCATTTCATTGAATGGGGCGTTATCAGTGGTTATGAGCCTCATAGATGTGGGTCAGTAGGGCACTGCTACACCCACTAGTAGGTTTTGTCATCTATTCACATGGCCGATCACCAGAATAAGGAATAAAAGAAGACAGCCAGATTTAGCAACCATAGTAATTATGAACGAAGCAAAAGCAGAAAGCGGAAAGACAGCGTGAAACCACATATTGAGTGTTGGTTGGGGGTGATGGATGGGTCACCAAACAGAAGGCTTTCACCCAGGAGACTGAGGTTCTCATCCCATGTGAAACCAACAATGTTGGCGTTAGCTGTCTTTGTATTCACAAGCGTTAAGTTTCGCTTTTCAAACTTAGTTATTTTAAGCCAAAACACAATCTTTTTCCCTAAACTAGACCAAGTGGCTTTGTTGCCTAAACCTAAATAATCTGTTTTGTTTGTGTTGAAAACTAAACATTTAATGCAATTTTAGAACGTGTTAAAACTAGGGCTGTTAAAGTTAACTCAATAATAACATGTTAATGCAAATTCGTTTAGCGCCACTAATTTCTTTAAGCCTTAACGCAACTTGCGATTTTTAAGTTGTAGCAGACTCAATTTTAAAGCTAAAGTTAAGATACTGGTATTATATGAAACTAGAAAATCTAAGGAATCCATTGGTACCAACCATGCACCACACCAGCTTGTCGCAAAAGATGCTAAATAACGCTCCAAACTTGCACTAAATTTTCAAAAGTCCCTTGACTTCTAACCTCAAGATATGTGAATGTAAATGGGTTATATGGGTTCTCACAAGTCTCCCCTTTACAGACATGCCCACTTTATGATAATCACATGCAGTTTGGGGCAAGTCATAGTCAAGTCAGCACACTGACAGCTGTTGTTGCCTGTTGGGCTTTTCATGTTATGATTTGAGCATATTTTTTTAATGCAAAATGCAGTAGCTATCTGTGAGGGTTTCTGGACAATATTTGTCATTGTTTTGTGTTGTTAATTGATTTCCAGTATTGAATATATACATACATTTGCATAAAGCAAGCATATATGCCCACTCCCATGTTGATAAAAGTATTAAATACTTGACAAATCTTCCTTTAAGGTACATTTTGAACAGATAAAAAATGTGTGAGAAATTTGCGATTAATCGCAAATAACTATTTTAATCGATTGACAGCCCTAGTTAGAATGTGTTGCTTTTAAGTTTCGCTTTCAGTTTACAACAGGCGTAGTAGCCCCCTACTGACCCACATCTATGATACTTATAGCTTAGAGGGATAATGCACATTTAATGAGCTGATAGCAGTCTAATCGGGTGGATATACAGGGATTGGATGTCACATTGAAACCTCAAGGACACAGCTTTCAATTGTAAAGTAACAATCACTAGTACTAAACACTGCAGCAAAGATGGATCTTCTTAGGTTAAATGCAAATTGGTAACATTTATCAACTATATAAGAGGACAGCCAAACAGCACTTTGATTTACATGTTACAACAGAAAGAGTCCCCAAAACAGCCAAATCATCTGTGGCCAACTGCGAGAGTTTTGGCCCACCTGTGATGCTTTCATGAAGTATTTGTTATTTTGTCTAACTCTGTATATTATTGGGCTAACATTTTTTAATAGGGCAGTATTTTCAGTTGTCAGTTCCAATTGCCTTCTCCCCCCATCCCCTCATCCTTACATCCAAACCAATTACCTTCTGTGTCCCACATGGATTTAAAGGCAATTAAACGTCAACAAATGTACACAAAACAACAATCATCTTCCTAGTTATGAACGCTGCCCCGAAGCGAACCCCCCCAGGATTCGTCCCTGCTTGTCAACAGCCTTTACCAAACTTGTCTCTGCAAACTTGACACAGCATTAAACGCTACGAAAAGATCTGAGGCAAAAGGTCAAGGCTATATGACTGAGTCTAATAAGAATACAAATCCCACTAGTGGATTTGGATGCAGCCAACAACATCATTTTTGATGATTTTTGCATTCCTAAACTGTCTACAAATGATAAAAGGGTGTGAACTTGCTGGCAGTTGGTTTGGGCAAAGAGTGTTAATTTTGGCAACTATTTTAGTTTTAGTCTTAGTCTTAGGACAAAAATGCTTATTAGTTTTAGTCACATTTTAGTATTTTTATCCTTCAAAGTTTTAGTCTAGTTTTAGTCCATGACAACTCAAAATGTTTTAGTCCAATTTTAGTCACCACAAAGAAATTTGTTTTGATAAAAATGTTTGCTCTCTTAATTTTGTAAGCATTTTTTTTCTATTTAAACCTACATCCTGTTTAGTCATCAGATTATATTGAACATTTCTGTCATTTTATTCAAACTTATTTCACATACTATTTGTTCTTATCATTATCTAATGAAAAACACAGGTCGAATGATTAAGAATGCAGCTTTGCAGTTAGTCGAGTCCTCCTGAATGCGCTAATTAGTTATGCGCCGTTCAATCGCACCCACCAGTTCGTTATGACAGTTGATCCGCCCATCTGACATGTAAAAATATGTGTTACTCAACCACCCGAACCCAACCCCACCCGCAAACCAGCAACTTTATGCTTTATAGTAGCACAGAGACGGACTGAGCGCCGCAGAGTGACAGAGAAACAGGAAGAGAAGGTGGAAGGTGACAAAAATTTTGAGAGATTTTGGTAAAGTTCTTATGTTTTTAAACTACATTTAAGTCTCATCTTTTTTCTTCAACAATATTGCTTTTTTGATATCACCAACGTTGATGTTTAATGACCTCGGTGCCTTCTCGTTATCGTCTCGTCTTAGTCATGGAAAAAAAGGTTGTTGACGAACATATTTCGACACAGTTTTCATCAACGAAATTAACACTGGCAAAGAGTCAGTATCAACACTCATATTCCAGCTGATTAGTCTGTTCCTGTTGTCAGTGTTTATAAGCCTCATAGATGTGGGTCAGTAGGGCCCTGCTACACTCCATAGTAGGTTTTTATCATCTATTCACATGGTCGATCACCAAAATAAGGAATAAAAGAAGACGACAGTGACCTCTAGCGACCGTAGTTATCATGATAGCAGCAAAAGTGGAAGTGAGGTGCTGTTGGGGAAAAAGTCCGGGCCGATGGATGGGACACAAAAAACAGGGCTTTGCATCAACCATGCAAATTCCGGTCCCAAACCAACAAGTTGTCTCTGTTTTCACAAGCATTAAGTTTCACTTTCACTTTTGAAACATATAGTTTATACCAAAACACAATCTTCTCCCTAAATATAACAATGTGGTTTTGTTGCCTAAACCTAAAGAAGCTGTTTCATGCAGTTTTACGTGTTAGAACGTGTTGCTTTTAAGTTTCACTTTCACTTTTACAACAGGCGTAGTAGGCCCCTACTGACCCACATCTACGATGTTTATAGCTTAGAGCGATAATGCACATTTAATGGCCTGAAAACATTGATCTATCTGCAGTGCATTGTTACATTTATGCTCGAGACAAACAATATACACTTACTTTGGGCTTATATATCTCCAGAAACTCAGATATCCTCTTCATGTTTAAGCCTCTTGGTCAGCTTTAATCTCAGTGGACACACTTTGCAAGGTCAGTGCACAGCGAGAAGGGTTAAAGTTCAAATCATTTGAATTCTGTGGGCAGCAGAAGTGTTAAATCAAAGATGTGCGCAGCGCTCAATGTAGCAATGCTGCAAGGTTTGGCATCATACTGTAACACTCTTCAGAGTTAAACAATGGCTCGAGCTTCTGCACATCGATTCTGCTACTGATCTTGTATAGACCGCTTCAGAGCCTTTTGGTTAGTGCTACTGAAAATATTAAGGTTTGAAGCTGTGCTGTGGTTTGTAGTGAGGATGAGTTGAGGAGAGCTTAAACTGGATTTGGATATTCAAGTGCTGATAATGAACAGGTGACAGAGCGTAGATGTTCGGCAAAGGTTGTTCATGCATTCGTAATGTAACCTTTACCTCGGCCTAACCCTAAAAATGAAGCCAGACACAATCTGGTGTTTCTATAGTAACTCTTTTCAGCCACCTGAGCACAGGACTATATAAGTGAATTGTGACATGGGGGTGAAATAGCGTTCATTTTCAAAAGTAGAGCATAACAGTATGGATTTGGATGGTTTGGTACAACTAAACGCCTTATTTTTCAAAACACAGTGAATTGTATTACAGTTTTACAATTGCTAACATCCTTTCGTCCAATCTGTGGTCACATTTTCAAAACTCTAAACACAATTAGCACAACATCTGTCTGTTGTGGACCACCATACCATTAACACAATTCATGTTGTTTTCACAAAATACGCAGTCAATTAACACATTTCTTAAATGCTTAAATTTTTTTAACATACAAACTTACCCAATACTAAAATGATGGATCTTTCTATTCCTATTTACAAATGCTCACACACACAGCATGCCATGAATGAAAACCTAATGTTCAAAATAAGGATGCACCGATACCGATACCGAATCAGATATCGGGCCGATACTGCCTCAAAAAGCTGGATCGGATACCGGTGACAATGGGTCCGATCTATTCTTTTCAGTTCTATGTTTATATAATATATACATTATATATTAGAATTTCAATTCCTGTTTAAATTTTGACCAATTTGTATCTGCTTTAAAACGGTTTACACATGAATTGTAATTTCTGCTACTTTTGAAGATTTTTTGCTAAGTTGTTGGTGTATGATTTTTTTTATTTTAATAATAAATAACAATTCTCTAAATGTATGTTATATTATCTATATATTTATTTGTTACATTTTGTTTTACAAAGTTAGGAAAGGAATGTTTAAGTCAAGCCTGATGTTTCCTTACACATAAAAGAATGATCCCAGTCACGTCCACACAATGAGGCATACAGCTTAATAATTAAACACTGGTATCGGATCGGTACTCAGTATCGGCCGATACCCAAAGCCCAGGTATCGTTATCGAGACTGAAAAAGTCAGATCGGTGCATCCCTACCTTAAATATAGTATAGGGCCTCTATACATCTGCGACAACAGCAGCTCAAAAGCTTTATTGAAACAGTTGATATGAATGAACAGATCATTGAAAACATTGGGAAATAGTTGATTTATTGTAACTTGTGTTACTGTAAATGTGGCAATTATGTTGTATTTAATGTAATGAGACCTTGTTACCAGGAGATGGCAGCAAAACTCAGTTTCAGTGGCAAAATCACTCCCCCTCCTTTCCTCTGACTGGTGTGGGTGTGTGATGGCAGATTAATCTTCTCTCCATTGTTTATCCATCACTGTATATATTAAGTCAAATGTCACAACACGGAGTTGTAGACAGTACACACACATAACATGCTAGGTTGAGGCCACATTTAGGTTATGCAAATATAGACATATTTACATGTTAATTTTAAATTTTCTAAAAATAAAACTCAGAACGTTTCAGCTTTCATGCCTTAGAATGTACTCAAGCCTTCCTCCACTGTATTCCAATCTATGCGTTCATAAATTATCTGTTATTACCAAATGTACAATAAAGATACAAACACAGTTTAAGCAAATCTTCATCAAATATTTTCTCCTCCATCCTGGTGGAATGTTCATCCAGTTTCCCTAAACCAATTCGATGCAGGTTCAAGCTAAAGGCCTGGCATTATTTGTCAGCTGTGTCTACTGGAAGAATGATATGCCGGGTGGAAAGAACAAGGGATGCATTGAGTCACGTGGAGTGACACACATCCTAAATACCAGATTACTGCTTTCCCGCCACTTGATGGCAGTGTAACTGTGGACATCTGCATTTGCCTAAATGATCAAAGCAAATCTGTGTTGCTGTGGAAAATGTCACGCATGTTACGTATTTGAAAAATATATAATGAGGGACACATAACCACTGTATGCACTGTGCACGTGAGATAAAGCCACACAAACATCATCCCATGAGAATGATAGACCAACAGGGAAATGACAAAATAGGGTCCAAGAGCACCTCAAGAGGCCTGTGCGTATCTTCAGTTTTTAATGGAAGATTGTTCAGATGATGGTTTGCTTTAAAGCATGTTATTTTTATTATTTGGTGATGTAGATTCAATTAAACATTTTTTTTTAAATAGGTTTCAATTAAATTAAAAAAAGAATCTAGGATAATTAATTGTTTCACATTAGATCCTAAATCATATCCCAGCCGATTAGACCGTTATCAGGTCATTAAATGAAGGGTTATCAGTGGTAAAAATCCTCATAGATGTGGGTCAGTAGGGCCCTGCTATACCCACTAGTAGGTTTTGTCATCCATTCACATGGTCAATCGCCGAAAGAAGGAATACAAGAAGACGACAAAGACCTCTAGCGACCGTAGTAATTATGACAGGAGCAAAAGTGGTACAGTTTCACTTTTCAAATGTAGTTATTTTAAACCAAAACAAGATCTTTTCCCCTAAACTTAACTAAGTGGTTTTGTTGCCTAAACCTAAAAAAGCAAGTTTTGTTTGTGTTCAAAACGTAACGCTTCATGTACAACGTACAACATACACGTGTTGCTTTTAAGATTAGTTTTCACTTCAAAGGCCCTGACACACCAAGCCGACGGTCGGCTGTTGGACAGTTTGGGGCAGTCGGTGAGTAGATTTTTCGGTGTGTCCCGCGCTGTCGGCTGCAGTCTGTAGTCTGCCCGTGTCGTTTTTTCTTTTTTTTTTAACACACCAGATGATGGCAATGTAACTGTGGACATCTGCATTTGCCTAAATGATAAAAGCAAATCTGTGTTGCTGTGGAAAATGTCACCTATGTTGTTACATATTTGAAAAATATATACAGTATAGAGGGACATGTAGTCACTGTATGCACTGTACGGATGAGATAAAGCCACACAAACATCATCTCATGAGAATGATAGATCAACAGGGAAATGACAAAATAGGGTACAAGAGGACCTCAAGAGGCCTGTATGTGCTGTTCATAGGATCCAAATGAGAGTATCAAGGAGAAAAACATTCTATATGTATGTTTGCCACTGTGTCACTGGATGTGTGTGCCAAGTATTCGTAGCATATTTCGTGGCAAATCAGTGTCAGACAAAAAGAGAAGCTAAATCATGTACATTTCTCTTCTTTTTTTTCAAGCACTCGTGACACTGTAGTATATTCAGTCTGGAGTGTCTTTTCCTTATTCAGTAGAGCAAGAGAAGTCCAGCAGGCAGCACTGTTTGAAATGGTAAACAGCATTTTGTGAGACAGTCAACATCAGTGTGATGAAGACCAGAGGCAGCCCGCTGGCCAAGTTTTAATGTTAAACAGAGCACTGTGTACCGCGCTAAGATGAATATTTCATTATGAATATGTCATCAGCATGCAGCGCAATGACCCCGGCAGTGTATAAAATGACCAGCGTCCCGCTACTATCTGTGCAGTGCTTTGGCAGGGATAATTAGATGAATCTCTGCCCTGGAGATGTCAGGCTGTTCTGGGGTCAGTGGGGTGTCCAGTCTGGTGCAAGATGAGTGTAATATAACGTAATTATGTACCTAGTATACTAGCCGGTGGATGCTTTTCGCTGTTGATACCTCTTTTTAAGGCCACCAACTTTTCTCCACTTGACTCAAATTTGCTTTTCTCAGCTGTGTGTGCCAGAATTAGAGCTGTCAATCAATTCAAATAATTAATCATGATTAATCGCATTATTATCCACAACTAAACCTGATTATTCTAAAATGAATCACAGATTTTTTTTTTTATCTGTTCAATATGTACCTTAAAGGGACATTTATCAAGAATTGAATACACTTATCAACATGGGAGTGAGCAAATATGCTTGCTTTATGCAAATGTATGTATATATTTATTAAGGGAAATCAATTTACAACCCTCACAGGTACTGCATTTAGCATACAAAAATATGCTCAAATCATAACATGGCAAACTGCAGCCCAACAGGCAACAACAGCTGTCAGTGTGTCAGTGTACTGACTTGACTATGACTTGCCCCAAACTGCATGCGATTATCATAAAGTGGGCATGTCTGTAAAGGGGAGACTCGTGGGTACCCAGAGAACCCATTTTCATTCGCATATCTTGATGTCAGAAGTCAAGAAACCCTTTTCAAAATGGCCAAGCCAGTTTTTCCTCGCCAAGTTGTAGTTTGGAGCGTTATTTAGCCACCTTCTTGACAAGCTGGTATGACATGGTTGGTACCAATGGATTCCTTAGGTTACTTAGTGTCATATGATGCCAGTATCTTCACTCTTTAAAACTGAAACTGAGAAAAAAATGAGTGGCGTTAAACCAATTTGCGTTATTATCATGTTAACTTTGACAGCCCTAGCCAGAATACGTGCAATTTCAGCCTAATCTGTATTAGCATATATAAAAATAACTATATGAGGACTAAGCATTAACGATCTTTCCCAAATGATCATTTGATACTTTTGTAAATCAAAATATTGTCTCATTTTTTACTCTGGTGGTTCCTTGAGATCCCTGATTTGAGTTTTGTCAAAGTTATCTGCAAA
This sequence comes from Sebastiscus albofasciatus, assembly GCA_916701655.1. Lineage (NCBI taxonomy): Eukaryota > Metazoa > Chordata > Actinopteri > Perciformes > Sebastidae > Sebastiscus > Sebastiscus albofasciatus. The sequence goes on from CAKAOI010050072.1 coordinate 138,223, forward strand.
TGAACTTTTCTCGAGCCCCGTGTGTCAACCCAAGTTAGGCCCGGTGGCAGTCATTCGGCGGGGAATGTGGTGAAGTTGTACAAGGTGTGTCAGCGAGATACAGCAGAGTCAAAACCCGGGGGCGCAGTGTGTATTAAGGTTAATTCGAACTGATTAGATTAAGCAGCGGGGCCGTTGCTGTGGGGAGCGGGAGCATTGTGGTGCGTCCTGCCGTGAAGGGTGCGTGTTGTGCTTTATCTCGTGCTTCTAAGTGAGCTTGTGAGGGTGCTACTTCATCCTTAGGGGTAGTAGGTCGCATGAGTTCAATTCTTTGATAGCATATATCCAGCAGCTTGTCACGCTTGATGGGAGAGTCAAATTGGCAGGGTGCGGAACAAGGGACGTACTCTCGAGGAGGATGCTGGTTTTTATTAATAGCGCAATCCTCCTCACCGTTTTCCTATTACTTAATGTTTATTATATTGAGTTCTCTCTGTGTAGTGTCTTGATATTATGTGGTCTGTCCCAGGAGAGCTGAAGTCATTTCCCCTGTTATCCCTCCTTTTCTTATTTCTAGGTCCCTGTAATGCTGACTGAGACAGAGCACTATATGCTTTGCATATCTATTACATTACAGCCGCTTATGTTTGTCTTTTCCTCTGTGTGATTTCTGCTCATCACAAGCTTAATTTTTTTTTACTTTTAGCTCCTTCCAGTGTTCTTTGTCATTTCTCCCCAGGCCTGTTGGAAGCCCCTTTTTTTCCCTTTGTACAGTATTTGCACTTTTATGAACAGTGTGTGCTAAAACCCCCAACTGCGCTAACGCAAAATCAAAGATTTGATGGAGTACCCAAAAATCCTTAAAGGGATAGTCCAGGTGTTTTGAAGTGGGGTTGTATGATGTACTTAAATATAGTCAGTGTATTACCTACAGTAGATTGTGGCTGTCTATTTCTCCAAACTGGAAGTGTACCAGAGTACCAACACTGGAGCAAAGCAATAAAGTGCTGTGGACAAGGGGGCAGCAGCAAAATGTATTCTAGCCACCTAAAAGAAAGGCTCACCTAAAAACATCAATAAAGACACTTTCAGTTCAGTTTTCCGTTGGAAAATATTCTAAATATAGTGTACACTTAAAGCTGAAGTAGGCAGATTGGAACAAATATGATTAAAAAAAAGTTATTTTAATAAAACGGTCGCTATACCCTGAGAGTAGTACAGGAAACAGGTAACCTGAAAAAAAATCATGTGTCCTCGGGTGTCCTCCGGTGCTCCTAATGGCACCTGCAAGATTTCACAGACAAGAGGAAAACAAGCAGTAAGAGCTGATCTGAGGTCCGCTGTACAGCTGCCTTCTATGAGAGCCGGCTGTCAATTACTCACAAACTCTGACCAAATGGTCAAACTAGGCAGCGCTGATCAAATATGACTCAATATTATGTTACGTTAATGCCTATTTCTCACCTTAAACGTTTTCAAAATCATCTTGTAGTGGACGGTTTAGCTGTAAAATGAGGAAGTTCGTGATCCAGCAGCCATGTTGAGATTTCTTGAAGGAACACCAAGCCCCGGTCACATGACCAGAGCAAAGCCAATAGGAACGCTCCCTCTGAAATGACCTGTAATTGGTCAAAGTCTTCCATCACGGGCTAGATTTTTTAAAGCCTGAAAACAGAGCCATGAGGAGGTTCAGAAGTCTAGTTTTCTCTCAGAATGCTTGAATTACAATATGCTGAAAGATTATTATGGGCTTTTTGCCCAATGATGCCAAAAATATACTGCCTACTGCCACTTTAAACTGATATTGATTTTCTTTTAGGCGAGCCTTTCTTTTTGGTGGCTAAAAAACATTTTGCTGCTGGTCCCGTCCACAGCAGGGGAATTGCTTTGTGACTCCTGTGACTGTGCTTCTGTCTGTTTCTTCAAACTTGAGGCATGCTGATCGTGTGACTCGAGTCCAAGTCATGTGACTCGAGTCACAAATTAAAATTTTCACCTGAAGGTGGTGCTAAATGAAAAGTCAGGGATCACCAAAGTATTACAGTTTGTCCTGTGAAGAATATGAATATACAGTATGTACCAGATGTTAGGGGAAAAGCATGCTGCAAGCACAGCTAAGAATGTTCATAATCCCAATACGTATACAGTGAAACACCTAGGAGAGAAATTAAAATTCCTCAGACAGCCTACAAACCAAAAATACAATTCTCATATTCAGCTATGAGTCAGTGAACTAGCAAGCAAGTTTTGCATCCAGAGTGTTACCCCCAAAAATGTTAATTTGCATACTGGAGCAAATTGAAGCAAAAAGGAATGAAACAATGTAAGAACAAGAGATGACAAATTAAATCCTCAAATGCGTATTGTAACACATCCAAAAGGCAAACTGTAAACACACAAAAAAAATGTAATTTAAATATAAGGAAATGGAGAATAAATCACAACTGGTGCGTAAAATTTGCAGGAAATTAAAAGTGTTGTGGTGATCACGGAAAAAAAAGAGGATAGAAGAGAGACACCTGGTTTACTCTAGAGAAACTAAGAGAAATGATGAGCAGTTTGGTTAAGCTGACAGGTCTTAAATCTGTTTGTGTTGTTGTTTAGATATGCAGATTCATTTGGCTGTGAGGATGTGACAAAATGCTGCAAACCTCGCTGATAAGGAAGATGTAAACAGCTGGTATTGGATAAAGCGGTGCCAATTAAGACAGCCAGATGTGATGCAGATATTACAAACATGAGACTGAAACTAAATATCGATTTTTTTGGAAATGATTAATTTAACTACAAATATTACCATTTTTGTCTTGCTTTGGGTTGGAATGAGAAGATCAAGAACGTGCTGATTTACCTCTTGCATTGCACGGTTTGTTTATATGGCGTCATTCCAGGACAAGATTAAGTTGAATATGCATGGCCCATTTTTAAATTTTGGTAAGAATGTTTTTAGATGCTATAATATATGCAACATGATGACTGGCAGCAGTGTGACTACCGAATGAACCAAGTTGAACAGCTGAAAGCAACGCCACCGAGATATCCCGCATAGGACAGAATATGCCATCGATAAAGAACCAGTGGGCAACGGTCATATCTAGAAGGTAACCCGCAAATTATGAAATCTGATCTGAGAACGACAAAAAACTTAACCGAGGCTTGCTGCCCAACAACCTATCCTTATCTTAACTCTCCGTCATCAATGCCTAACCTTAACTATTCGTGATCAATGCCTAACCATAACTATTTGTGATCAATGCCTAACCTTAAAGGGACTGTTTGTAAGAATCAGAAATGCTTGTTAACAGCGACACCTGTGGCCATTAAGTCAACGAAAGTCAGCGTCGGGCTGGCGCTTGTGCTCGCTCTACATAGACATGAACGAGCATCGCTCAAAACAGTGAGGCGACACACGTCAGCTAAAACCACAATATCACTCTATATTTCAGCTGCTTGGCAGTAATGTTAGCTGACCAGACGAAGGTCTCTCCATGAATCAGTGCTGATCCTAGCATTGGCTTTTCCTGCTTCAGCCTCCCGACCGATGTAGGAGGGAACAGGGGAGACACCGGCACCCGGTCGGAGACGATAAAGTTTCTCGCTGCGGAGCCCCGTCACTTCACAAGACACGGGAAACCTCTGTTGGTCTGGAGGAGCTGCAGCAGTTATTTCTGCACAAACGTCCACTGTACATTCACTAGATATTCTCAGAGCTATGAAGTCTTCTGCAGTGTGTAGTGTAGTGTGCGCGCATTCACGTGAGGTGGAGCGAGCTGAGTGAAGGCAAGCAGGCAGGCAGAGGAGCAGAGTACAGCAGAGACTAACGCAAATTTGTTTTGACGCCACTAATTTCTTGGACGCCTTAACGCAATCGATCTTCTGGAGGTTGTATCGGGCTCAGCTAGAGTGAAGGTACTGGTATCATATGAAACTAAAAAAACCTAAGGAATCCATTGGAACCAGCCATGTCATACTAGCTTTTTGCAAAGGAGGTTTAATATTGCTCAAAACTTACACAAAATTTTGTCAAGGAAAAACTTTCATGACCATCTTCAATGGGGCCCCTTTCTGGACAATATTTGTCATTGTTTTGTGTTGTTAATTGATTTCCAATAAAAAATATACATACATTTGCATAAAGCTAGCATATTTTCCCACTCCCATGTTGATAAGAGTATTATATACTTCAAAAATCTCCCTTTAAGGTACATTTTGAATAGATAAAAATGTGCAATTAATTTGCGATCAGTCACGATTAACTGTGGGCAATCATGCAATTAATCCTGATTAAATATTCTAATTGATTGACAGCCCTAGTAAGAACATCACAGAACTTCACATAACTTCACATCTTCAATTCATTTCCTGACACTATGATTGGATTTTTCTGCAAGTATATCGCTCATCTGCAGAATCGCACTAAAGTGTGTGTTATTCAGCGCCAACTTCAATCTGAATTCAAATATACTATGTATCACCTAGAGAAAATTAAATCTCACTGAGACGTGGCTGGATATGGATGGTACACTCGCATTAATGTTAACATTGTTTAAAATCACATCCAGCCGCGAATGAAAGTGTCTACATCTCCTTTCCAATTAAGCTCCCTTTACCACATATTAAGTGCTCAACTTAAGCTGCAGGCGGCAGTGGATGCATTTCAACGGAGTTGGATTTCCTTTCATTCTGTCTGACACATACAGTATATGTGAAGAAATTACTAAGCCGCGCAAGATTTTAGTGTTTGGAGCAAAAAAATACTGCAGCCAAATTGAGACTCTCTTCATCTGTAAGCTGCTTTAAGCCTCACTAACGGCTTAGCTTTCCCTTATTAGTATTGGCTGCTGTGTAGATTCAGCACGCTACCCCCCTTTCCCTCTATTTGCCACCCGTCTATTTACCTTTTGATGCAACCATGTGCATTGATCATTTCAAGCAGACCCTTTAAGCACCCTCCCCACCCCCATCTTCGAGTTTGCATGTTAACGCCAAAGCGTGGTGGTTTTTATGCAAGTGGATCTTATTGATTGTCCGGTGTGTATTCTCTTCAAACACAGTTTTTTCCTTCTCAAAGTCTACCTGAAGGAACCGATTATCCAAATGAAAACTATTTGAGCTGCCTGCTCAAGTGAGAATAATTGCAGATTTGGTCCATAGAATATTTCATCATCGGAGGTGAAAGTACTAGGTGAGAGTGCTTCTTGTTCCGGAGGACAAAAACAACATTTTATGTATGTGAGAAGCACATCATGTTATTTTCTGAATAATCTAAGAATAGGCTGATTTTCCAGCTAGATATGCAGCACCTCTCCTGGGAAAGAATGCAAATGCGTTGGGTATATTCCTTTGTATCTTTGCAGTTTTGAGAGTGCCATCCATTGTATATTATGTATCTGTCTGTTTGACACCCAAAACAACAGCGCCGAATGAACAAGTGTCTAGAGGCTGCCGGAGACGGCTTCTGTCATTCTTACTTTTGTACATTGTAACAGAAAAGGACGATTTTTATGGAAATGGCAAGACACGTCTGAAGTCTTGCATATTTAAAAAGCGCAAACAAAGTCGTCAAACTATTTTGTACAACTTAGTGAACACTGGGGCGGTAGAGGCAGCAAATGTGTTGCTTTTGAGAAACTGATGTCTTTCTCACCTACTTCTTTCCCCTATATGGTTTGTTTACCACAGCCCATAAGCAGGGGGCAGCAGTGCAGTACAGACAGTTAGCTGCTGTTGTTAATTGCCGCATTGGAAAGGCGATAAAAACAGCAGAGGCAGATGCTTGTGGCAGAGGTTGGATAAACATACTGTAATGTGTGCTATTCTGCAACTGAAAAGTGTAAATAGTTTTCCAACTCACTTAACGTCATATTCAAAACTGGCCTACAGGGAAAATGTTGAGCTTTGATTATTAGAAATATTTGCCACTTTAGAAATCTAGATGCTAGACTGGTGGGAAGTAATGATTTCCTCTGAACACAAAGCTATAAAAAAAAAAATAATAATAAATTAAAATAAGTACTTCTTCAACAGCTGCTCAGCCCTCGCAGCTGTGGCACAGTCTCTTTGATAACCTCCTGTGCTTCACACAAACATGCTTCCAGTGCTATAAACATACAGTAGGGCTTAGTAATGTCTTCACATATACTGTACGTGCTAGACAGACTGAGTGGAAATCCAGCTCTGTAGACATGCATCCTCTGCTTCCCACAGCTTAAGTTGACCACTTAATATGTAGTAAAAGCATAGACTGTCTATGAAAAATGGGTGTAGTCACCGTGATGTCACCTATTGGTTTGTGGACTGTTGTTTTGAAGCTTCAAGTCCGGGTTGTGACTAAAATGTCCCCAAGATGTGAAACTTGCATGAGATGGTTAAGGTTAGGCATTGACCTTGAAGGTTAAGGTTAGGATAGGTCATTGCATCAGAGTTTTTGCACGTTTTCTCAACTTGCGGGTGACCTTCTATACAAAACCTTGAGTTTGGCATTTTGGCTGTCACCATCTAGATTTTTTTGCAACCAGAAGTTACACGAGAGCGTGGAGCTAAGTACAACCGAACGCCGAATAAGGTATTTTTAGGCAACCAAAATGTTACAATTTCATGTCATTAACTGAAAGTTACTGAAAATACTGTGAAAGGGTTAAAATTCCAAGGTGAAAACATGACAACAACCAGACTGGACAACGGCGTCGTAGCGGAATGTCAATCACAAGGTAGCCACGCCCTAAAACATCCCTGCTTTATCGTCTATTTAACTCTAAATGGGACCATAATTTACTAAATGATCATCATGCTGTATTGAAGAAGACTTGACACTAGAAATGGAGACCATAAACTCATGTTTACAGTGTTTACTGAGGTAATAAATTAAGTGAAAAGTAGGGTCATTTTCTCATAGACTTCTATACAATCAGACTTCTTTTTGCAACCAGAGGAGTCGACCCCTGCTGGCTATTAGAAAGAATGCAAGTTTAAGGCACTTCTGCATTGGCTTCACTTCTCAGACCAGGAGGTTGCCCACTGGATAAAACCTACAGGGTAAAACAAATCCTCTTCCACTCTTTCATCAACAAAGTCAGCCTCCCTCCAAAGACAAGCGGCCTCTTTACTACAACCAGTGCATGGACACGGGTGTGGACTGATACTTGTGCGGCGGTCCTACAGTAGTAGCCTCCGGTGTATGAATTAATCAGCTACACCAACAAGCAAACGTGTAAATCCACTGACTACGAAGACTGCAGCAAGCCAGAATATCATCCATACAGAAGAGGGTGGTTTCAATCTACGCAGGGAACATTTTGATTGGATAATTGGATGATTGCTTGTTTTGAAAAAAATATGAAACATGGCTTACAACAACAGGTGATAATGAGGGACTCTGTATATATTTAAGCACAGAAGGCTGGTATGTATAGGACGTGCAGTCATTATGGGTCACAAAACAATTTTCAAAACAATACATAAAAAGATGGCTCACTTATCTCTAGTGTACTGACTGTAATAATAAATCGGCCTATAGGGCTTATTCACAACACATACATGTTTCAAAACATTGCATCACCACAGGGTGCACATTCTCTCCCCTGCTAGCTTTTTGATACATCGCTCTTTAAACTAGTATTGATTTTCACCTAGATTCACATTTACATAATAATATATAAATAGTATGTATTCAATACATAGTGATGATGAAAAGATAGATGAAGGATAGGGAGGCAAATTTGACGTCAATTTCCAAAATCTTGCGGAGAAAAACTAACGAGGGTACTGTAATTTATCGATACAATACGTCCTTCACATCCCTTTAGTAAAATAATTAGTGAACTTTTCGTCATAACTTTTTTAGTTGTGAACAAATATAATGAATGAAACATTATGTAAAAGTTTTCTGAATCTGCTCTTTTGATTTACATAATATGATTTTACAGGACAAACATTTCCAGAAGAATGAAATCCTCAAACTAGGGCTGTCAATCGATTTAAATATTTAATCACAACTAATCACCTGATTGTCCATTATTAATTGTGATTAATCACATATTTTTCATCTGTTCAAAATGTACCCTAAAGGGAGATTTGTCAAGTAATTAATACTCAACATGGGAGTGGGCAAATATGCTAGCTTTATGCAAATGTATGCATTTATTTATTATTGGAAATCAATTAACAACACAAAACCATGACAAATATTGTCCAGAAACCATCACAGGTGCTGTATTTAGCATAAAAAATGTGCTCAAATCATAACATGGAAAACTCAAGCCCAACAAGCAACAACACTGACTTGACTATGACTTGCCCAAAAGTGCATGGTATTATCATAAAATGGGCATGTCTGTAAAGGGGAGACGGGTGGGTACCCATAGAACCCATTTTCATTTACAAATATTGAGGTCAGAGGTCAAGTGATCCCTTTGTAAATGACCATGACAGTTTTCCCTCGCCAAAATTTAACGTAAGTTTGGAGCATGATTTAGCCTCCTTCGCAATAAGCTAATATAACATGGTTAGTACCAAAGGATTTCTTAGGTTTAGCAGTTTCATATGATGATCTTCAGTCTAGCTTTAAAAACTGAGCATGCTACAACCTAACACAAGTTGCGTTAATGCGTTAAAGAAATTAGTGCTATTAAAACGAGTTTGCGTTAACGCGTTATCGCGTCAACTTTGACAGCCCTAATATATATTCAATACATAGTGTTAATGAAAAGATAGATGAAGGGTAGAGAGGCTTGTGGAGAAAACCACATTATCAACAGTGTTGTTAAACATTACTTAGAAGTATAGGCTATAAGTTACTTTAATTGTGTACATTTTGAGCCATCTTTCAAACTGAGGACTAATGAATATAAAGTGTAATGCATTTGACATCATCTACTTTCTGTGCCAACCACAGAAATGCCAGCCATATAACTAGTGCTGCCAAGTATGCCATCAATCACTGTTTTAAAGTGTAGTTAAAAATGTAAGAGTATTTCTCACGTTTTAAAAGAGTTAGACGATGACATTTATGCCAAGCACTGAGATCGCTTTGCTTTTCAGGTAGCTTATCACAGCAAAACAAAATGAGGCCTAATGACGACAGCAGGAATAATCCATCCGCCTTCTCATATTATCATCATCTCTCACAAACATAGCCTCCAAAAATATCACTCATCATACAAACCAACAGTCCTGTCTTAAGAAAAAAAATAGTAATAGGCTCTCATTTACTAAAGGACTTCACTCAGCCAATATTTAATCTTGTCTTCAGTATTAAGGATGGCATGTTACATTAACAATACTTGACAACGTTCTCTCTCACTAAGGCTCTGTCATTCACTTCACGCTCATTCTGGCATCAGTGGATACTGTAGTTTGGCTGAGTTGCTGCTGTGACACCTGGGGGCATTGCTGTAGCTAAGTCTACTATTAGAAATGACAAATGAAGTTATAACATTAACTAAGTTCAGGAACAAAATGATACACAGCACAGATTCAGTTTCCCATACTAACAGAGGCATGCATAGACCTATATCTGCTCTGTTTGAATGTCTCCCGTTCATGTAGCCTCACAAGTACCTGTCTTTCTAAACTTAATCACTCATCTGTCAATCTAAGTTTATTACCTGTTTCAGCCACACATAATGAGCTTCTCCTCGGACATTGATCTCTTTAATGAAGATTTACCAAGACCTGTCTAATTCTTTCCACCACCCTCCAGCTGCATCACAGCCTTCCCGGTTGAACTCCATCTTTATAGCCTACACATTCCCCCACACAGGAAAACCCCATAGCGAGGGAAAAGTAGATCAATATGAAGCCTTACTGTAAGGTAGGGTGATGCAGTTTAAAGGAACAGTGTGTAATATTTCGGCGATCTATTAACAGGAATGGAATTTAATATTCATAACTATGTTTTAATTTGTGTATAATCACCTGAAACTAAGAATTGTTGTGTTTACGTTAGCTTAGATTGAGCCCTTCATATCTACGTAGGGAGAGGGTCCTCTTCATTGAGTCCGCCATTTTGCTCCGCCATGTTTCTACAGTAGCCCAGAACAGACAAACCAAACACTAGCTCTAGTGAGAGCCTTTTGCGCTACCTGAAGGCCACCGTAGTTCTCCGACACGCTCGTGAAACTGTGGTAACATGAGCCGCAGAGTGCAAAACCGTGGTACCGCCAGCCGCCGTCTGACTTCCATTGCTCCTTAAGTAGTGTTATTATGGTAAGGATGGCCTCTGAGCGAGACGAACGGCGTTACCGCGGTTTTGTACTCGGCGGCTCACGTTAGCACAGTCTTGGCAAGGGAGGAGTGAGCGGAGTGGTGCTCAGTTGCAATCTACAATTGTCAGTGTTCAAGGTTTCATTAGCGATATATTGTAAGCCCTTAGCCCTCTTCAACGTATTCTCATACAACGGTTTGTATGATAGTTTAAGAAAAGTTACTCCTCATTTTTTGTGTGTTTTCCTGCGAATGTGCAGCAATATGTGACAGTTTGCCCCCGTTACATGCATACAGTCTTTTTAAAATAAACCTCCATCTTCATAGGAAACAACTTGGTTAGGTTTAGGCAGCAAAAATTACTTACTTAGGTTAAGGAAAAGATTGTGGTTTGGGTTAAAATAACTCTGGAAGTGTCGTAACTTAGGTACGGAAGTTACATGACAAATAAATCAACATTGACTTTCGCCCAAGTCGTCTTCTGGGCGAATATCCAGTGTTTTTTGACCCATCAATCCACCTCGACCTCCTCTGTACGCGGCGTTTGTCGCACTTTATACTTCCTGGTTCACGATTATGTGGATTACATATGAACTGATTTCGAATTACAGTGCATTCGTTTTTTACAGCTACGAACAGTGTGTGAGAACAGCCTGACCTCTTACTTTGTCATTGAGATTGAAAACTTTTTACAAATAATATGAAGGTGAATCTTCCTCCCTGCCATATGCTCTTATCTCCACTGTATCCTCTCCTTGCAAAATGTTAACCCCTGTAAGTGACATTCACACACACACATCTCCTTAGAGTACTTCATTTAGCAACAGTCGAAGAGAAGAACACAAGTGTGCCTTCTGCAAACACTTGTGTTTTCAATACTTGATTTTAAGTGGACAAAAAAGGGCTCTAGTGTTGTACTTTCTGTTCCTAAAGCTCATATCTGCCTCTTCAACCAATTTAAATTTCAATATCCAGCAGCTGAATTGAACCACTGGGCCTGTTTCGTGGGTTATGAATCATTATGTATATGAAACAATGGCTGTGATGATGAGTCATATATCATCCCCAGCTCTGTTGGAACACCATCAATCCATTTTGTCAAGATTGATGCCGAGATCAGAAATGACTGGGTTCAATGTTGTTGCGATGCAAGCGTCTGAGTAATATTGGGGTTGTGTAGATGTACTAGGCTTCATGTGTGTATAGGTCTGCTGCTATTTGTCTCACAGACGTCAACACTGTCGCCTACAATGCAGTGTCCTTGGCTGTGTAGTACACAATGTTTTTTCCAAGGTTGAGAGTCATGAGTATTGAGTTTTTTCACACCAGATGTGAGTCACCTCTAAGCTCGTCTAAGCTCCATTTCATTTCTATGTTCCTGTCATCATTGGGGATATGATTGACTTTAATAATGTAATGCTTTAACTACAGTTATCTCAGGGCTTACTGTATCTGTTGCACCAAGATGCTATCTTAAAAAGGCTAGTGTGAACACAAGATGTAAAACAGAACATTTGCTGAAAGGTCATTGGAGCTGAATAGGCACATGTAGTACCTTGTAAACCTGTGTGGTGAAAGAGCATAACATTAGCAGGCATCCTCATGTACCAACTAATTCATATTAAGGCTCCCCTTTTGCCACTTATTTGCTCCAATAGAGACTTTCTCAAAGAGGGTTGCTCGCAGACCACTGAGTAGCCTAGATTTAGTAAAATATAATGTTTTTAATTTAAAATTCAAAGATAGTATTTCTCAAAAGCCGTGTTTCCACTGCATGGTATGGCTCCACTTGACTTCACTCACTTGGTACATGGTACAAGGTCCTTTCTTTTACCGCTGTGGATAGTACCCCTTCAGTGTAGGCGGGATTTTCAGCTGATCGCCGTAGTGGTGGTGCATGAAACTGACATCATCTTCAATGGGACACCTGCTCAATCATTTCAACAGCAACCAAACCGAGAAACATTTGCACTTTGTCAATTGTACAGCATAGTGTACTGTGCTGTTTTGTGAGCTAGTGAATTAAAAATCGTAGGCCCTATTGACGGCAGATTATCTGTTTAAAAATTTGTGCAAGATGGCCCATGGCACGCTAGTGACGATTCTCTCTGACCAATCAGTGGTCTGCAGTGATTTAACTACACCTTCTAGTATCGGCTCAGCTCGCTTAGAACCTCGACCGAGGTGGTACCAAAAATGGAGTGGTTCTATTGGTACTATACACAACTTTTGCTAATGGAAATGCAAAAATAACCATTCTAATGTGTAATGAACTGAACTGAATTGAACTGGACGGCTTGGTGGTAACGTGCCAAAACTGTCTGCGAGCCTAGTAGCGAGTAGCATAGATGTGTTGTTTTTAATGCTAAATCAACTTTTATGTAAATTCAAACATTATTATATAATATAAATTGACTGTTTTTCTGTGTTGTCAGACTTTAGCAGTGAAGCTGACCATTTTGTGACACTGCCTCAATTTAATATATGGACTAAAGGAATATGGAATAAAGCTTACGGTTAGTAGCCTATTTCCCACACTTGTTGGTCTGAAAACAAAGAAGCACAACCAGATCGATGTCGATATGAGACCAAAACTCACATGGAGACAGACATCGCTTTGCTGATATCTCAGCATAAGCAGCGCTATTCTTCCCATTAAGATGGCTACAGAGACAATGAGTGAGTAAGCTATGCTATTTATAAAACTAGGGCTGTATTGAAAGACATTTCTTTTTTTAAATTTGAAACTTCTATTGTTGTTTTGGAATGAAGCTTTGAATGTCTGTCACTACAGGTGTGAGCCTCCCTTTGTGTGTGTGCGGCAAGCGGGAGAACAAACGTTTTTTTGACTGCAGTGAAAATGTTGATATTGAAAGGCTAAACGCCAACAAATGTGGATTGAAGGAGACTATTTCACTTGAAAAAAACATTTTGTAAGTGATTACATCAATAAATCTTGACTTTTGGATTGAAGATTGAGACAATTAAAGAGACGAGGACGCACGGCAGTGCTTGCTGTGTTCAATATTTTCAACTAATAGTACTCATCACGGTCACAAAAAAAATGAAGCGCTCTTCTATTCAACCCCGTAACCCACTCAGAAAAAAAAAATGCTGCATGGACACTCAGCCAAAGTTATTAATACTAATAATTTGAATGTCAACATTATGAATGAAGCTTCAAACTATTCCATAGGCTACATGTAAAACTGCCATTTAATTTGGCTGTAATTTGTAATATACTGTTGAAGTAGGAGGATTATTCTAGTCTCATACATCTTATTTTGACATTACTGTGCAAATCAGGTGAAGGTGACAACCAGATGATAGGATACCCCTCTCACTGCTACTAGATAAATGGCTCTGTACTGCATATTGAATTGCTTTAATGGAACACTGTGTAGCATTTAAAGGATCTGTTGGCAGAAACGGAATATAATGTTAATAAGTATGTTTTCTTTAGAGTATAATCACCTGAAAATTTGAATCATTGTGTTTTCGTTACTTTAGGATCAGCCGTTTATATCTAGGAACAGGAGCAGATCCTTTTCACGGAGCAGGCCACCATGTATCTACGGTAGCCCAGAACGGACAAACCAAACACTGGCTCTAGAGAGGGCCTTTCACGTTTTCACATCGTCACGTTTTCGCGTCGGCCACTAAAGTTCTACACACTTTGTATATGGGAGAAGTTGGTTAAATAATTCACTGCTAGGTGCCGCCAGATCGTATACACTGCACCTTTAAAAAACTATTTTTGGTTTATTTTACTATTTATTTTTCCGTTATAAAAAAATAAATACACAATTATTAAAATCAAGTAGAAATTTAATTATTAGGCTAAATCCTAATAGATGAATTTTATACTCTTGGTGCTCTGGTTTGGAAGTCTATTGCATCTCATTATGTTTTTTTTTCAGAAGTTAAGGAAGTAAATCAGTTTGAATAAGAACAACGGACAATGAATTACTTTTTATCACAAAAAACAATCCCCGCTGGATTTGCGTTGCCCCCCCGGGTGCACCCTGAACTGCCTTTGCAGTTTCTGCTGATGTGAAGGAGCAGCAATGATACCAAGGTCCTTTTGGTTCGCTAAATCCCTCACCCTGTCACGCAGAGTGCAGGAGAACCCACGGTCAATTGTATCCACAGTCTCAGTCTTTCGGTCACTGCCCAGAAACCTCATGACCATAGGTCAATGACACACGGAAGATTGACCAGAAAATATAGAGTTGGAAGTGATGCGCAAAATCTTCAGTCAAACTCACTGTCCCTCTCTTCCTCCCACTTCCTGACACACCTGAACTCTTCTGCTTGGGATCATAGGACCCCGTTAATGGAGCAGCCCACCATTTATCCAGGAGAGAACCACATCCTCAGAGATGGAGGTGCTGCCTGAGCCTGACGGGAGTCTAGAATGAATGTATTTTATCCTCACAGAAATGCAAATTTATGCGACAAAAGCTCTCCAAAATCTAATCAGATCATCTACTGTGGAGGAGTGCACGACAGGTTTCAAGGGGAGAAAAGGGGTATTAGGTTTCTGGCATGTATTGTTCTTGAGTTATTATGTTCTCAAGACTGTGCCTACACAGACAGATGCCACATAATGTCCCACTCCACTCTAAAATGAAAGACGTCTTTCATTACATGTTGCTCTGTTTTTCTTATGAATTGGAATCACTGGGCTGTATTTATTAATAAAACGTATAAATGATCAGAACTGCACTGTTAGGATTTTGATGAAAAACACAAACATAAAATGGCTTGCTGTACAAATAAGAATCTACAAATTGCAATTGCCATCACTCACTTCGATTATCATCATATAAATTAGTCTAAATGGATGAAAAAATGGATGATGGAATAATCTTTTTCATTCAAATCCAATAAACTTATTATATTTTTCTCTCTATCAACATGAAAGTATTGAAAAATATAAAACTTTATGATCGAAAGATAATAATCCCTCAGCCTCAGTTGGAGGATGTAGGTTTGGTCGATATGCTAAGTAACATTAAAACATTATCTGATTACAAAATGCCATTTCAATTTGAAAATAGCCATTAGATGCATTAAAATGAATTATCCATTCATAATGTTTCATAAGAAAGTAGGACAAGCTTCCGCTGAACCAGCCCGGTTGCATGAAAAGGTGTATGAATGACACGATAATTTGCCATGCAATTAGCTTGCAACAAGAACGCTGTTTTTGCTTTTGGTATGCCATTTGGACGCCATGTAGTCTGTACTGACCGCAATGTAAACGCAACCAGGAGACCGCTGTTTTGTTTTGTAAGTTACGTTTGTCTTTTAGTAACATGTGTGACATTGTTTCCATAGATATTTCATTTAGTTTACTTTAGAAAACTTTAGATTACTTTAGTCTACTTATCTTAAGGCCAATTGTGGCTTTTCTTTCCTAAACCTAACCAAGTGGTTTTGATGTCTAAACCTAATTGCGGACGTTACACGCAAAAAGCCTAAAATGCATCCTCATGACATGGAATGTTCTTGTAATTTATATGCCTTTCCATGCGATCGGGTTGGTTGAACACTCACGTTAATAAATTCTTGTTTTTGTATTTTTGTTGAATTATCTATAAAATCTGTGCTTATTCGATTTTATGGATCCTACAAAGGATCCTATATTAAATATTGTATATTACCATTTATTAACTATTTCGGACACAGAAGAAAGATTACAACAACATTGGCAACGGTCAAATTTACATTTTAAATGTTGGATTATGTATTAAGGTCAAACTTCTTGTTTCATATTTATAATATACAAGTGACTTCATACTGTACGTGACTTAAACCAATTTCTAAAATGGAACACAAGTAAATAGATTTAAATAAAAAGGAGGTAATTTAAACATGACATCAGACCTGTAGCCTGTTGTCAGATCAATGTGATTGATTGAAAGTCCCATACTGTTCGAAGCAGTAGTCAAACTGCCAACACTGACATATGCTCTCCTTAAGATTCCTTCCCACTGCATGTTTTTCTATTTTCTTTTTTTAAACCAGAGACCTAGTGCTGTTTGAGAAACATCTAACAAGATTAAGAGGTGAGTGCTACATAACTCTCTCACCCATGACTACCCGTTTGAGGCACAGAAAGAGGCCATTTCTATGGAAATCCAATGTTTACACGCATGGGAGAAGACTATTATCTGCCATTTTGAAAATGTTAAGAGCACAGTGCTTCCTTGGGTTTCTCCCTCATATTGCTCTCAGCGTTTTCCTTGTTTTTTCTGCTATTTTTGTTTCCTGTGCTCATCCAGAGGAAAAACAAATGGTGTAAATGTCCTTGCGCCTGATTAACCAGAAGCCCTTTCTTTCTCAATGCGTCTATATCACGAGAGACATACCTGACTGCTAGTGTCCACCAAAGTACTGCTTCCACTTGAAAAAGCTGAATGGGGCCTTTTCACCTTGAAAGCATTTAAATGGAGATGGTAGGATTGGGTCCTTCTCTCTCCACTCTAGCAAGGTGTGTCAGGAGTTCAACGGTGGTTTGTGGAGCGTGAAGGTATACAGGGGGGAGCATTGTGTCCACTGCAAGGGAATAAAGTGATAGTAATGCATTGACAACACCACTCGTCTCCCAAGAAAGAAAACTGCTTCTCTTTGAGAAGAGACATCTTGTGATGTCTTGTTTTGATTTCAAGAGTCCTCTGTACATTACTTCAAAAGTGTCCCGAGAGGCATGGCACATTCTGAGATTTAAAGAAAAGCCTGGATACAGAAAACCATGGCACGTCTTCCTACTCTATATTTACAACTCAAATACATTTGAATTTAATGGCTTATTTTATAATCAATAACAACTCTCTAGGCTAACCAAGACGTCACTTACGTGTGTGATTGGACTTTTATCCAGGAGACTGCTGTTTGTGTCCCGTGTGAAACCAAGTAAACATTGACTTATTAACCATAGTTTTCTTACATAGCCTTTTTTAATGGCAGTTAGGTAGGCATACTTATTTTATGCAACAAACATTCTTATTTTAACCCAAACCACTATGTTTTCCTAAACCAAGTACTTTTGTTGCTTAAAACTAATAATATAGTTTTGTTGCATAAATAAACCTAAAAATAAAGTAAACCTACATTGGAAGCACTAGCGTAGCCAGAAAAAAAAAAAAAATGTGGGTGTGCATCAGAAAAAGTGGGTGTGCCACATGATCCAGGGATGTTGAGATAGAAAAGACCTTTATGCGAGTTGCAAGCAGATTTTTTTTAATAACTAATACAGCCATCCCAGCTGCCGGGAGCGTAACTCTGGTGTCCGAGTGCAAGTGAATGCAGCAAGCAATGACGCTGCTGCTCCGTTTACTACCGGCCCCGGCCGCATTCAATGACTGTTCATGATTTTTTTTCCTGCTAAATGTGTGTGTAAAGTTGCGAACTTCCAGTAGTAGTAATACTGTATAGAAACAACTGCAGATGGATGAAACTGGTTTTAGTAAGGCTATAACTAAAAATTCATTCTGCATCTGATTTTTGGGTTTGCCAGCTGCCTCTTTGGGTGGCACAGGCACGCCCTGGCACACCCGTGGCTACACCATTGGTTGGAAGTTTATTTTGAAAAGAGACTATACATGTAACAAGTGGAAACTATTATGCCATCCCTGAGTCCAAAACTGACACTAGAGTAGTACCTAGAACGTCATAGTTTGAAGCGTAGAGTACTACTGACCAAGCTGCGGTATTTGACGAGTTGGGAGTGAAAATGTGTTGCAGCAGGCATAATTGATCCATCAGCTGATTCAGCATCTTATCTTGCACCAGGTGACCAGCCATTGGAGCCAACTTGTGTCGTTGTTACTCTGTGTAAGGCTTTACAGCATCACAGTGATACTGTCCCAAGTACAATTGTCTGCCATGTGACCATCAATTTTCATAACTTGGTTCAGAGTCTACCGTGGGGTGTTTGTGTTGGGACTGTTCAAACAGGGAATCGCTGATAGGGATTTGCTCCTTGAACAGTCGATTGGACCTTCCCAACCTCTACAGTCAGTTTGCACTACTGTCTCTCTTTCCTCAGCCTCTGTCTACCTCATGTTGCATTTGTAAGGAAGCACAGTTTTCCCTGACAGCCTTGAAAACACCCCCACACATTATCCTAATAACTTGTGGAACTCAGCCAATCTGAACAATAGGGGAGGGAGGGGGGGATACACAAGACAGAAACAAGCCACAGTCAGCCACCAATGGCCCAAGTCCCTGCAACTGATGGATTGTACAGTACATTATTTCATATGGAGCAATTACCGTTCAATACAGTACAACTTTATTCATCATATGGAGCAATTTAAGAGTGACTCAGTGATCTGCAATCCAAAATGATGAGCTGAAACCAGTAGCCTCAGTAGGATTGGTAGTACTATAAATCCTTTGATTAACTGTTTTTAATGCTTATGCGGGAAGTGTTGCTCAACAGAGTTTATGGTCACAGTGGAACAATATACCGAGTTTTAGTACTCTGTCTCGTGTTTTATGTCTGTTTTCGATGAAACAACTTATTGCAGCACACTAAAAGCAGTTATGGGAGCAGTTATATTAAAAAAAGTATAAAAATGCACTTTTTCTTGACGCAAAGGGAAAAGGCCAGGGTACTTCAAAGATATATGGTTTTATTGGATGTCTTATGCGGAATGTCATAACATGGAAAATTGGCTATAGCGAGGTGAGAATGTCACGTTTCTATTACATTGTATATAAACACGCTTGTCACTGAAACTCAAACTGTTTCAGGAAATTTTCCAGCAAAAAAAGCTGCACATTTGTACGGCAGTGTATAAGGGCCATTGTAGATAAAAAAAAAATAATAATTACGGAGCCGGGGGAGGGTGGGAATATCCTGAGAAAATACTTGGAATTTCCGAGATTAAAGTCATAAATCTACAAAAAAAACCTGACAAATTCGCGGGGTTATAAGTTCATGAATCTACAAAAATAAAACTTGCGAGGCCAAGGTCCTGAAAGATACATAAACAATTTTTCTTTCATGTTTGTCATGTGTTCTTTTATGAACATAATTACTAATATTATAGAAGTTACAGGAAAAAAAACAAACCGTAAAAACCAACCCCTGAAAAGGCATTTACTCCGAACACACTGCGTTACCATAGTTACACACTGACGCTGTCACTGTGTCAGTGTGAAGGGAAAAGCAACACAGAAAAAGCACATAACATATCTGCTTGTGTTGAACCACAGATTGTGGTGAATTACGTCCTTAGAGTTTGCTGTTGAGAGGGACATCTGGAATACCCTGATCAGCCTGCTTAGCCTGCTGACCCCACGACCTGACCCTAGACAGATGAGAATGGATGAATGGAGACTCCGCTACAATACATAATTCAATTTCATATCTGAGTTTATTTTCATAAATTTTTGACTTTAATCTAAAACACAATAAATAGGGCTGTCAATTGATTGAAATATTTAATTGCGATTAATCGCAAATTAATCACATAATTTTTTATCTGTTCAAAATGTACCATAAAGGGAGATTTGTCAAGTGTTTAATACTCTTATCAACATGGAAGTGGACAAATATGCTTGCGTTGTGTAAATGTATGTACATATGTTTTATTATAAATCAATTACAAACACAAAACAATGACAAATATTGTCCAGAAACCCTCACAGGTACTGCATTTAGCATATATAATATGCTCAAATCATAACATGGCAAACTCAAGCCAAACAGGCAACAACAGCTGTCTATGACTTGCCCCAAACTGCATGTGATGATCATAAAGTGGGCATGTCTGTAAAGGGGAGACTCATGGGTACCCATAGAAACAATTTTCATTCACATAGCTTGAGGTCAGAGGTCAAGGGACCCCTTTGAAAATGGCCATGCCAGTTTTTCCTTGTCAAAATTTAGCATACGTTTGGAGCGTTATTTAACCTTCCCAACAAGCTAGCATGATATGGTTGATGCTAATGGATTCTTTAGGTTTTCTAGCTTCATATGGTACCAGCATCTTCATTCTAGCTTCAAAACTGAGCCCACTACCACCTCCAAAACATGGATTGCATTATTTGCGTTAAAGAAATTAGTGCCGTTAAAATTAATTTGCGTTAACTTTGACAGCCCTAGTAGAAAAAAAAAAAAATCTGAAAATATTACCCCTTTCCCTGGCTTTGTAATTATTATTTTTTACCTACAATGACATAATACACCGTACACATGCCATGTTTGGAAATCAACCCAACCGTGACAACAGTGTTCAAATATTTTGATGCTGCAATTTAAAATGCTGTGTGATACAGCGTGGCTATGACAACAAACGCTGTGGCTTTTTCAATTTCTCAGTTTTACATAACATGAAAATACTCTAATCATTGGTGTACATTTCAAGGCACTGTTTCAGGCATCCTGTTAGACAGAGCGTTGTCACTTGTATACAGGTTTGGACTTTGTGGTCAGGACACATGTCTACTCTGTCTGCTCTCACTAAGGCTGAGCATGCCTGGTGTTGAACACACTTGTCACACACACCATCTGTTACCTCCAGCACTCTTGGCTTGGACAAACACGGGTATGAGTAGGTAATGGTGCGGACAAAACTTGTGACCTTGACACTGTCTCCTATGTGTGATCAACAGAGAGAGAGGTAGATTGATGAGAGTCAGTGGCCCTTTTGATTTTGGTTTGTGTGAGAGAGGCAGCAGAGTCCCACGTTGCCTGGAAACATGTCTGCCTCAGTGTGTGATGAGAGATGGAGTCTTTCTCTGCCTCTCTTATCTTATTTAACTTCAAAGATAAACATCAAATCAACTCGCACAATAAACGTACATTTTCTTTCTTTTGACATCATGCTAGACATAAAATGCCATTACGCAATTACTCATGCCACATGCCATTTTCTCCTGGATATCTACATTTTAATGCTATTTTCAATCTCCTAACCTATATATGAAGGTGCTATTCACAGATATATCACACCTATTTTCAGAGGGTGTGTTCATGTGCGTCTTCTTGCCAGTGAGACTGGCTCAGTCAAAGATGATCGGCTTTTCAGAGTATACAGTTTCTGTAATATATGGTATTTATTCAGATTATTATGATTTACAAAAAATTCAATTCAATTTGACAAGCCATAATTGTGTCTGATTTCATACAATGTAAAGGTGGCGAGGAAGTAAAAAGTGAAAATGTGTCTCATATTTTATTTACTTATTATAACATTTTACTTCATGAGAAATATTCTGGTCATTGTCAGCAGGATAACATAAAAACAAAATCAGTGATATACAGCAACACAGCAGCACACTGTTGGGAAGATTTTAAAGGGGCCCTACGCCCATTTTCAAAATTCATACATTATTTCTATGGTCTAAGACAGTCCCAAAAATATTAGTAAACATGAACAACTCTCTCCCAAATCCAAAAAATAGAGTGCTGAAACTGAAATTTGTGATGTCCTTCAACTGTAAAGCGAGGAATCTCTGTATGTCTGTCCCTCTGTGTGTCCTTCGCATATCTCGAGAATCACTCATCCGATCTACTTCACACGTGGTGCATATATTGTTGAGGACCCAAGGGAGTGCAGTGTCGAATGTGGTGCAATTTGGCCAAATGGTGGTGCTATAACAATGGACTTTACAGTTTGGCATGTAACTTTTGAACCGTAAGTCTCCGAAACAAAATTATGGATTCTGAGGGTCCAGACGAATCAGGTTGTGTCTAGAACGGAACCAGCAAATCGGGGAAATTCTCGTAGTTGAGATGGTTAAGGTTAAGCATTGACCTTTTTTTTATTGACCTTGTAGACACAACCGACAAATATATCCATATAAGCTATACCCAGTTGTGTCTAGAATGATTTCCCGCCATTTTGATATTGTCCAAATCTGTTTTTTTTGCTACTCCTCTTACATATTTTGAGCAATCATCACCAAATGTTGTACATAACATCTCTGGACCAAACTGGAAAAAGTTACTTTTTTGGAATGTTGATGTTCCGTACAGTTTTGCTATAGCTGGCCCTCAAAGATAGCTCAGGTTCTGTGGGCAGGCTTGTAAAACATGTTATCATATTTCCTGAGCACTTTTTCGCTATTACGACAACATTTGGTGGACATGTGATCTGATTGACCCTGGCAAATTTGGTGCAAACTTCTTTGAGCCAAGCAATTGGCCCGTTCCGGACAGGCACACGCTCCAAACGGGCACTAGTATAAAGTGTGGAACTGCTCCATCTTCAATGAATGGGGAAAGATGTTCTAGATGACACTGAGAGCACCTAGGGTAATGTTCTGAGTATATGGGAACATTTTCTGTTTCACAACTGAGAACACTACAATAGAATAAAGCTCATTTGGGTATACAAAAGAAAACAAATTCTATGGGTCCACAAAATCAGCCTCCCAGTCATTGTCAACGGAGCAGCTCCTGACTTGTGACTTATAACATCACAAGTTTGAGACTTACTTCTCTGGTTTCTGGCTTTGAGAGAGAGTAACTCATGTTCACAAATATTGATTGAACTTTCCTAGGCCATGGAAATGACATATTGGAATTCTTAATTTAGGTGATGTTCTCCTTTAAACATAAAATATATAATATATATATATTGAATAGCTAGCCTTGTATGAAACTGTAAGCTGCATAATCAGCTCTAGGTTGTCACTAAGCTAAAAATGGACTGACCTAACAGATGTTACCAAATCCCAGGACATGTTTATTCTAAAATCTTACCTTTGTGTTATTAACAGTATAGGTGCAGTCTGTGTTACATATATGACTTTCAGTGGTTTCATCTGACAGCTTGTGCATACACAGTAGTCTTCATGCTGTCTCTAACTTAATGTCTATAACTCTTAACTGTGTCACTGCTTATTAATCGCCACATTTCTCAGTCAGTGTCTAGACTGAATGTTTTAATATCTCTCCTGCATTTAAACACCGACATTACCATTTTGGCTTTAGCTCCCTTGCAGTCTCCCACTACGTCTATTACTTACTCTCCCAATTCTCATTGGGAAGAGATGTGAGACTGATACCAACATTTTTTTTCAACCGTAAGTGCTCATGATGAATAGCAGCATCGCTGCGTGTTAAGTCATTTGGTACAATTAGTGCTAACGTGTTCTTGAAGTTTCCTTCTCAGATCATTAAAGTTCACCTTGATGGATTTTGTGAGGATATTAATTTCCTCAAAAGCCTATTTATTACCTCCTCGTTCTTCTGAAAGACAGGATGTGCTACGGGGTTAAGGTCACCCTTTGCATAAAATCTGAAAAACAGTCAGTGACGAGTCATGTCCTCTATTGTGGTTTCCCAGGAACAGAAATACAGTACTTCTTTCCCCCTTTTTTTTCCCCCAAAAATGGCACTTACTTCAGTTTTCTTGCATTATTGACACATAACCATAAAGCCATTGAGAGGCAAGAGGTCTTCACAACACCATAAACGGAGCTGAGCTGCCATAAGAACAATTCTATTGAAGACATAATTCCCTGATGGATGAGATCTATCCAATTAAAATGATTGTGTTCACTTTGCACCCTCGATTTAGCCATCGCGCACAATTACTATTCAATCTACTGCCGCGGACACAATGCAAAAAATGGTTTAATTTCACCCTCCGGATCAATAACACCTGATACAGGCCATCTCATTCTCGTCTCATGGCGAGGCGCTGCATTTATTATGCTATTGACGATATTGAGCAGTATTGACGACAAAGGCAGGATAAGCACCTCGAGCAGTAGGCGGGAATGAAGTGCCATTTCTTTGTGAAAAGCTTTTTCAACCATGAAAATAAAATGCCACCTGGTAAAACTAAATTAAATTATTTGACTTGACACATGTTTTTTTTGGCAGGATGGTGGTACACAAGGGTTAGGGGTTAATAGGAGGAAAAACACTGGAATAATGCATCAATTCTGTGAGATCAGATCTGCAAAACAGAGGAGAAATGCTTGTTTGTTTGTTTGTTGGACAAACAAAATGGCTCTATAGTGACAAAACTTTATTATGTGTGTGTGCACAGAAAAGTGTTCTGATGTCTCATGTTGAGAAGAAGAAGAAGAAGAAGAAGTTCTGTATGAGAAAATTACATTTCATGAGTTTTGTGGACGGTCATTCAATTATATAAAATCAAATAATGACTGCAAAAATCCACCAACGGTAATGTTTTTGTACTGTAATCTAATATGTCCATAAAAGAACAAAAACAAAACCTGACCAACAAAATGGCCACAGCAGCATACTTTCATTTATTTATGTTTATTTTCTTTGCACACATTAAGACTACACAAACACAGCACAAATAAATAATACAGTATACAGTGCAGGAAGAGGCAAAAAAAACCCCACTGGGCTTATTTGAAGCATCCATCTAAACAGTGTTAAAATTTCACAATGTTATAAAGAACACAAGATTAATATACATAAATAAGGACTACATATTAGTGATGACAAACAATTAGAACAAGATATATATAATAACTATAAATGCATTAAAAAAAAGCAGGGTTGTCAAAATTAACGCGATAATAAAACGCAAATTAGTTTTAACGCATTAATACAATTGAATTCCGGAGGCTGTGAAGATGCTGTCATCATATGAAACTAAAAAAAACTAAGGAATCCCTTGGTGCCAACCATGCCATACTATCTTGTCGGGAAGAAGGCTAAATAAAGCTCCAAACTTGCGCTAAATTTTGGCAAGGAAAAACTATCATTGCCATTTTCAAAGGGGTCCCTTGACCTCTGACCTCAAGATATGTGAATGAAAATGGGTTCTATGGGTACCCACGAGTCTCCTCTTTACAGACATGCCCACTTTATGATAATCACATGCAGTTTGGGGCAAGTCATAGTCAAGTCAGCACACTGATGCAATGACAGCTGTTGTTACCTGTTAGGCTTGAGTTTGCCATGTTATGATTTGAGCATATTGTTTATGCTAAATGCAGTACCTGTGAGGGTTTCTGGACAATATTTGTCATTGTTTTGTGTTGTTAATTGATTTCAAATAATATATGTATACATACATTTGCATACATAAAGCATATTAAGAAATAAGTGAGAGGAAACAAACAAAATCTGACCAACAAACAAAAGCCATATATATATATATAGCAGCATACTTTCATTGGAATACATATTGATCATGCTGCATGCTTAATTTCTCAGCTGATTGTGTTAATATGTATACATCAATTTGCATAAAGAAAGCATATTTGGCCACTCCCATGATAATAGTATTAAATGTTTGGACAAATCTCGCTTTAAGGTACATTTTGAGCAGATAAAAAAATGTGCGATTAATTTGCGATTAATCGAGATCAACTATATGGACAATCATGCGATTAATCGCGATATTTGAATCGATTGACAGCCCTGAATTAAATACAATTAAATTGCTCCAAGAAATAAGTGAGAGGAAACAAACAAAATCTGACCAACAAACAAAAGCCATATATATATATATAGCAGCATACTTTCATTGGAATCCATATTGATCATGCTGCATGTAATTTCTCAGCTGATTGCGTTAAATTGCCTCCCAGGGAAAAAAAAAAAAGGGGGGGGGAAAGAACACTAATTAGCAGCATTATCAGCATCTAATTTGTCTGGAATGCAAAGTGCAGCTGAGTTGGGATCTATTGTGTATGTTAGTTTCTCCCAGGGCAGTGGAGACTATAGAGTGGATTGGAGAGGAGAGGATTGTGGAGGAGAGGAGGGGTTTGCCGCTGCTGCTGCTGCTGCTGATGCTGCACCGAGCAGCTCCACTCACCTCTGACTGAATCTCGTCTCCACCTTTTTCATCTCGCAACTTGTCCCGCGTGAGGATGGACGCGTTTTCCCGCGGTCGGACCCGGTAGAGGAGGAGAAGTATCAGAAGAAATGCGGTCGGTTACCGTCAGTAACCGGAGTGTCTTTTGGGCGTCGGTGATGTTTGCGATTGGGTGACTGCAGAAATTTCCCCAACGCGTCGACAGACTGGTGCGCTCTTTGGAGAGGAAGAATGGACGCGTGAATGATCTCTCTCTCTCTCTCTCTCTCTCTCTCTCTCTCTCTCTCATGCAGAAGCGCAAATAAAACTGATTTCTTTTTAACTCCAAAACAGTAAATTGAGTCACAAAGTCGCTCAAGTGGAAATTGATTAATTGTTTATTTGGCTTGAGGAGGAATTCATGCGCCGATAAGCTCACAGGGGCCAATATGCCAGAATGGCTCCACTACAGTATTTATTTCTCTGTGGACTCCTCTACACCCAAACCGACGGTAAGTTTACGCACACATCTTTTAGTAAATGTTATGCTTGGAATGATGTATTTATATATTCAGAACAGACACACTGGACTCTGACCTGGTGCGTATAATTCGACCCGTGGTCTGGTCAGTTCAAGTGCATCAAGAAGATAAACCCACATGATGTACAGCTGATCTGTTGTTCCTCTTAAATTCCTGTTTAAAATGATGAATATACCAATATGCCAATGCGCCATATTCTCTGTGGCTCATTCGGTCTAGCTGTAAGATATTGTGCCAGACCAATTGCTTAATGGCTTACTGTACTGGAGGTAGACGAAAGTTGCTCATTTATTCATAAGGGCTGCCCTAATTGAACACATTTGTCACTGGAGTGCAATCTTTGGCAGCTTTAAAAAGTACCTGTATTATCTTTGAAATATGTGCTAAGTCCACACTAAACTTTTTGTATTCCTGAAGGAAAAAAAAACAATTAATTTTGTTTTAATCAACTCCCTATATGTCATATTGTTGTTGTATTGTACTTGTATAATCCTTATAATTTATCAGACTGCACACAGTTTCTGTAATCTTTGGTCATATTCTGTATGGCCTATAATGCATAAGGTTTGCTCAGGCAGATGATGATGGAACTATAACTGTATGTTCTGTCCCTGAAATGTGCCATATATAGAGAAGATATGCTTGCTCATATTGTGTAAATTCACCCCTGTGACTGTTTGTGTCTACACAATACATGGACCTATACTGTTCATACTGTATGTACAACTGCAGAGATATATCTAAGCTTCTTGACAGGAGGCGTTGTGTGTTGTTTTACTATGTTGTCCCCTGTATAGCCCAGTATAACATAAATCTGTGTCAGTGGGGTAAATCAAGAGCAGGTGTGGATTTGGGTGGTTCCAGGACACCGGAGTTGCTGTGTCGCCAGTTTATTTGGTACATCTGTGCAGTGTGAAGCAAAAGCAATACAGCGGCTCTGCAGTTAATGCTACTGTATCTTTGTGAAAGCTAATAAGTGATAATTTTTGTTGACATCATTTCCAGGAAGCGTTGCTTGAACTCTAAGGTCATTTTGGAGGCTTAAATTTGTATTGGACTGGCACTAAAAAGGTGTTTTTGATATTTTGACCACCCCATTTTACAAATATTTATCAGCACGTCTGACACAGTCTCAACAAATACATTGTGAGCTTCACTAAAATAACATTCATTGCAGCTTGTAATCGATTCTGCGGGTATTGTAATCAACGAGTGACTCGGTGTACATTACAGCCTTTTTCGTTTTAGCATTTAAAATTCAAACATCTGTGAGAAGGAGGCACAAGTAATCCCAGTTGTTGGTGTCTGGCCGACTATGCCTGGGGCGATACTGTAGGTAATCTGGGATCTATTAGAGATGATAATGCTGCAGTCTGTGCACAATAACAATTTATATTACTGTGTGGCCATGTTGACGGGTTGCATCTATCTATTTAAGTCTTTTATAAATGCCACTGATTTTGAATTTGCAGGGCTCTGCCTGACTCTGTGGTTGGCTGTAAGTCGGAATTGAGTTCCTCTGAACTCGACTGGTAGACAGGCGTCACCTCAGAGTGACTTTTGTGAGAGTGGTTCCTGCTTACAAGCCCTAACTTGTTCCTACTGACCAGCTTTTTTTCTGCCATGCCAGACCTTGAGTTTCAGCTTCAGCACCATGGACAGATCCCCATAAACAGACCCACTGCCGGAGAGAAAAAAAAGACCACAAAGCTTGATGCTTAACAGCTTTAGGCAGTCCGAGGCTAAAAGAGAAGCCACGTTTTGGCCATTTTTTAAAAATGTATCCATACCAAGAATCAGTCTCTTGGCAGTCCGTGAAATAGTCATGAAATTTAATCTATTTAATTATTTTTTTAATTTATATCATAGACACAAATTTAAATTTTTTTCTCCAGTCTTTTCAAAATAAAGCTTCTTAGTTAGGTTTAGGAAAAAATCAACCTGGTTAGGTTTAGGCAAGAAAACTACTTAGTTAGGTTTCGGAAAAGATAGACTTGGTTAGGCTTCGGCAACAAACTAATTAGTTAGGTTAAGGAATAGATCGACTTGGTTAGGTTTTGGCAACAAAACTACTTAGGTTCAAGAAAAGATTGACTTGTTTAGGTTTAGGCAACAAAACTACTTAGTTAGATTTAGGAATAGATCGACTTGGTTAGGCTTCGGCAACAAACTAATTAGTTAGGTTAAGAAATAGATCAACTTGGTTAGGCTTCGGCAACAAAACTACTTAGTTATGTTTAAGGAAAGATTGACTTGTTTAGGTTTAGGCAACAAAACTACTTAGTTAGATTTAGGAATAGATCGATTTGGTTAGGCTTCGGCAACAAACTACTTAGTTAGGTTAAGGAATAGATCGACTTGGTTAGGCTTCGGCAACAAACTAATTAGTTAGGTTAATAAATAGATCAACTTGGTTAGGCTTCGGCAACAAAACTACTTAGTTAGGTTTTGGAAAAGATAGACTTGGTTAGGCTTTGGCAACATACTAATTAGTTAGGTTTAGGGAAAAGAATGCGTTTGGGTTAAAATGACTCTGGAAGTGCTGTAACTGAAGTTTGGAAGTTGCATGACAAATAAATTAACTTTGACTTGTGGGTTTACACAGGAAACAAACATCGGTCTCCTGGGCCAAAGTCCTGTTTATTCTGACCTCCTCTCTATACACCGTTCAGCCGCTCTCTATACTTCCCGCTTCACAATTACGTGGATTGCATACGAATTATTTTCATACTGATCATCACGAAAATAATGTGAAATTCACGTCTATGTTCACAAATCAATAAATTAAATTTTGTGACTATTTCATAAACTGCTGTACGTCTGGGCTGACACAGAGGACTATTCAGATCTTAAAATGCCACTCGAGGAGTCATAAAGAAAAACAAAAAAAACATCCATCCATCTATTCATTTCCTATCCCAACTTATTCATATTCAGGGTCATAGGGTGCTGGAGCACGCATTGAGCAGAAAACAGGCAAACCCCCTGGATGGGTTGCCAGTCCATCACAGGACAAAACAGACTGACAGGACCCCGCTGGACCTTCTTGCTGCTAGTTGACAGTATACCAACCACTGAGATAGAGAGACACCCACAACTTAAATCCTCTAATTTCAATTCTGTTGTCTGACAGCACAAGTCAAACTGTGCATTAGCCACAGTGGACGCTGGGTAATGGGACAACCAATTAGAAGAAGTCAGCATCTCGGGGACTGTGTTTGTTTGTGGCTCCACACAAACGTTACTTACCCAAGAAGCATTATGTATAGGTTTTTAAAAGCATGTTAAAAACATAATGTATTGCCTCGGTTTGGCGTGTCGGCGCCATGCTAATGGAATGCTTTCTGTCAACAAACCTCTTAACATTATAGACAGTCACATCAATTTTACTCACATTCACGGCTTTATTTCGGTCGCCGTATAGCAGCCAGTCATCATGGTTGCCTTTGCAATTTGTAAGATTTGTCACCATCAAAGGCAAAAAAGACAAGAGACCGTGTAACATCATTTTCATTTATTTATATCTTACTTATTTCTTCGCCTCGTGACAGTCCGAAAAGTCTCTTTTAGCGACTCAAAAATCACTTTCTAGGTTTGTTTTGCATGCACACGACGGAAATGGGAGACCTTTTAACACAGATATTCTAATGTGCTCATACACCATGAAACAGATGAGAGCTGGGATGCTGTCGTGTCTGTAAACAAACACAGTAGTGCCACTACATTTCCTCTGTGACATTTAGAGGTAGAATTTCAGAAAGGTGTTCACACGGCCAAATAAATGGAGAGCAGGGGTTGTTAACTGGGTTGCGGTTACACAAATGATGATGCTGCTCTTATCAGGATCATTCTCATGACATTTGCTGAGGATCGGCTATCAAACACTCAGGTTAAAATCTAAATACTTATGCATGTTGGTATAATAATGTAGCCTTTAAGGAGGAATTGTACATTTTGTGTATCCATGCTATTACATTACAAAGTGAATAAAAATCCAATGTAGCAGCTGCTGTTCTACACCCACTGAGACAACATGTTTGATGATGTCAGTGTTTGATGGAACGTGTTAATGAAAAAGCTAATGAGATGTAATGACTCCTCAGCTCCTGTCTGTGAAAGTAAATATGGGAGCCTGAGTGTAGTAAGAAGCCAACACTAATCAACTTTCCTTTCAAGGACTGTAATGAAATTATACGTGGTTTTAGTCTACCAATCACATTTACGAATGTGTGTACACATCTAATGTTTCATGTTTAAAAAGCAGTGAAAATATAATGTTGGTGAGAGATGAGAACTATATAGACCATTTATTAGGGCTGCTCCCTCCATCGATTAATCAATTAATCTGTCGTTATGGTCTTTGTCGACGATGATTTCTGTAGATGATTAGTCGTTTGACTTATTTCTAAGAAACTTATGAGCACATCTCTGGTAAACACGAGATTTAAAGTGGTGCTTTTGTGTGATTCTTTGTGAAGAAACTCAGTTTTACAGATCTGTCGATTAAATCGACTAAATGATTAGTCTAGATATTTCTGTGGTGTGAGGTATGTTACATCCTCTGATCGGCTCGGAAGTCCATCCTGGCCACACTGATCTCAAATCGCAAACATTAAACATGTTCAATATTTACGATTGTATATGCTGTTGTGTGTGGGGAACCCCAAGGACAGCAGATGACGCAGTCACGTGGGAAAGAACGATAGCCAATTGAGAACCAAGCTAATGCAAGAGCTAATGCTAAACGCGAAGCATAAAGTAGTACTAAGATGGACCTCA
>CAKAOI010050072.1:170263-248891 GCA_916701655.1 Sebastiscus albofasciatus
TTGATGGTTCTAAAGATAATCTTTCCAGATATCATCCTGGCCACACTGATCTCAAATCGTAAACATTAAACATGTTCAATATTTACGATTGTATATCCTGTTGTGTGTGGGGAACCCCAAGGACAGCAGATGACGCAGTCACGTGAGAAAGAACAATAGCCAATTGAGAACCAAGCTATTGCAAGAGCTAATGCTAAACGCGAAGCATAAAGTAGTACTAAGATGGACCTCAGAAATGGAGTTCCAACGTGTTGATTTTTTTCAGTATAAAGAAGTGCAAAGACTAATCATCTGCCATGTTTGTTTGTGCAAGATATTTTGTGAGATTTCCATTTTTTTGAGTCCGGACTCTTGTTGTTCATTAATGGAATCTGTTAGTGGGGTGCTGCTTTTAACAATTTAACATGTCGTTATGTGTGGGGCCTCTCACATTTTGAATCACAGTTTCTCCACAAAGAATCACACGAAAGCATCACTTGACATCTTGTGTTTACCACAGATGTGATCATAATTGTCTTGGAAATGAGTCATTCAGCATGAAAAAAAAAGCATAAAAAATGACTAACTGACTAGAAATCTTAGTTGAATAAGAACAAAAGGACCGATTAATAAACTAATCGACTAAGAGAGGGCAGCCCTGTTGTTTTGCCATGCTAACATTCAACTTCATTTTCCCCCAACCATACTGCTGTTGCTGCTGCAGCAAAATTAAAATGCATTTTTTATGTGTATGTATTTACTATGACTATTTCTTTAATGGTAACTTTATCCTCTCGTTTCTCCCTCCAGGGTCTCGTCTCCGCCAGGAAGACTCCCCTCCCCGCATTGTGGAGCACCCCTCTGACCTCATTGTGTCCAAAGGGGAACCAGCCACTCTCAACTGCAAGGCAGAGGGCCGTCCGACCCCCACGGTGGAATGGTACAAAGACGGGGAGCGCGTCGAGACGGACCGTGACAACCCCCGCTCCCACCGCATGCTACTGCCCAGCGGGTCCCTCTTCTTCCTGCGCATCATCCACGGCCGACGGAGCAAGCCCGACGACGGCAGCTACGTGTGCGTGGCCCGGAACTATCTGGGAGAGGCCGTAAGCCGGAACGCATCTCTAGAAGTAGCACGTAAGTCTTGAGTTTTCATCCTATCCCTCTGGGCACAAAGGTACTGCCCTGGTCAAGGAGAATCTCAGTGTTGCATGGCAAGAAAATGGAAAAATTGCAGTATGTATTGAGGTTGGTAACCTTTTGTGGAAATGTGAATTAATGTTGAATCTGAAAAAGGTAGAGTATATGTTAAATTAAGCATAGCATTTTGGTGCTGAGAGATCCGTATATGAGATCGCCATCCGTCATAATATGAGCAACGTCACCTTTGCACCTACAAGTGTGTGTAGCCGTGTGTGTAACATGTGTGCGCATATGTGTGCGAATATGTTTTCCAGACTGCTAGTGAGACCTGTTTGGATGACCTGTTTGGGTAATGTATGGGCAGAGCTGTGAATCGCTCCAGGGAGGGAGAGAAGGATTTTAACCTAGCTAACTCTCTCTATCTCTCTCTCCCTGTTTGGATTTGGAAAGATGCAGCCTGCTCCCAGCCAGTTCTCTCCCTGTGTGGGAGAGAGAGAGGACGCTCTGGGCTATTCACATTTCCATTATGTGCTAAACTGAGCTGATTTCTTGCCATGAACGAGATGCACACACGCTCGGACGCACACGCAGATATACATGCATCATGCACACACACACACAAACACCCACACTGTCTCCCCTGCTCTCTGTTTTCTCGCTCTCGTAGAGGTGGTAACACACAAGGAGCAAACAGGGAATTCCAGGCAAACATTATCTTTAGGGCTGCAACTAACGATCATTTTCATTGTCTATTAATCTTTTCTCGATTAGTCGGATTGTTGTTTTGGTCTATAAAATGTCAGAGAATGGTGAAAAATGTTGATCAGTGTTTCCTAAAGCCCAAGATGACGTCCTCAAATGTCTTGTTTTGTCCACAACTCAAAGATATTAAGCTTACTGTCATAGAGGAGTAAGGAAACCGGACAGTATTTATATTTAAGAAGCTGGAATCAGAGAATTTTTACTTTTTTTTTTCTTAAAAAAATGACTCACAGCAATGAATTGCTTATCAAAATAGTTGGCAATTCATTTGATAGTTGACAACTAATCGATTAACCATTGCAGCTCTAGTTATAATGCAATTTGATTTTGAATTTACACAACATTCGCCTGACCGATCATTTCTATACACATGCAGGGTCTGGAATTAGCACCACTTTGGCAGGCTGGGAAAAAGCTAGGGATTGGAATAGAGGAGAACTGATTTGTAGTTGTTTGATTCCTTGGCATCTCATGACTATCGATTCCTCTGTATTAATGCTTTCCGATTGTTACGTATGCACAATGGCGCATACGTACGCTGTACCATTCAGTTTGTTTGCGACCAGAGCCACAGCAGAGAGAAAAAAAGGCGCTCAAAAGCATGACGTTGCTAAACCTGAGGGATGCACCCTATTTTTTCCCTGATAATGCTACACTGTGAACAACAAATCCATGTTGAAATCAACAGGAGGACAACTAGTAACATTACCTGTTACAAGCTGTTAAATTACGTAGCTGCTAACGTTAACGGAGGTTC
Organism: Sebastiscus albofasciatus; assembly: GCA_916701655.1. Classification (NCBI taxonomy): domain Eukaryota; kingdom Metazoa; phylum Chordata; class Actinopteri; order Perciformes; family Sebastidae; genus Sebastiscus; species Sebastiscus albofasciatus. The sequence goes on from CAKAOI010050072.1 coordinate 172,905, forward strand.
CATTGAGTCCATTATGGTGCGTTCAAGCTCTGTTCAGTTAAAATGAGTATTGGGCGAAAGGTAAATCCTAATTAAGTTTCTGGCAAGAAACTTTAATAAATCCATTTGTTGAATGAGATGTTTTCACAGCAATATAAAATAGATATAAGAGAGGGAATTATGACCTGTTTAACTTCTTAACATTAACACTCTAACAGCTCTAAGCAGCTTATAATACATAATTAAAACTACTGATGCCAACGTTTTTTTAATCAAAGCAAACATTTAAATAAAAATACAATAATGTATTTCCTAATCATTTGAATTGTGTTTTTACGCAAATAAGCACTATAAATGACAATAGCAAAGTACAATACAGTATTGTGTACAGTATCCTTCCAGCCCCGAAAAATAGGGCTCCCCGCAAGCTACGGTGTAATTCGAACTCTGGAATTTATCATGTACAGTATATGAACTTTTTTGCATAAAATATATCAGACATTGAATGACATCAGATCTAAAATGTTATTCCTTCATTTAGCACATAGATTTCAAAAGTGGCAGATACAATTTCGGCAAACAAAAAAACGTACTTGCCTGCCACAGTGGCAGGAAGTGAGAAAAGTTAATTTCCGACCCTGTACCCATGCCTGTTTTGAATCATAAAACACAGAAGTTGTTGGACTTAATGACTTGACTATGATGTATCCTGTAGTTTGTTGTAATAAGAATCGGAAGGGACTCTTCCCATCAGAGTTATGGTCTTAACGGTACTCTTGTGGCTTTTGTGGATTTGTCTCCCACTTGGCTTTGTGGGGAAATCATGAAATAGGAACGGAAAAAAAAAAGAAAGAAGAAAAAAAAAACTGAGATAAGAGCCCTGAACCTAATAGCAACTCAGTCAGAGACGTTATCTGAGATCTTTGTGTCGTTTTGTGCGCCACATCCTCTCTTTGTCTTATTGCCTTTTTCCACATTAGACACTTGTATTCCTATTGTCTTCCTTTACCGGTGATGTTTCCTCTCCTTTCTCTCAAATCAATAGTGGTCCTGGAAATACTAATGCTTAAGGAGATGCTGGGTAAACGGGAATGTGTGTCTGCGTGTGTCAGGATATGGCTTGTACGTATAACATGAGACATTGTGGTGTGTGATATTCTACTATCTATAAGCTACAATAACAGTATCCCTGTCTTTACATCTTGAACAGCACTGTTGTATTTGAAGACAGTGACTAACTCTCCCTCATAAAGAAACCAGAGACCCAAAACTGTCGTTATAGTGTCAGGAGACAAATGTTACAGCCGCTCCGCTGATTCCCTTGACTGAATAGAGGCCGACTTTATGAACACAATGACTGTGTCAGAGTGATTTTGTGGGGATTTTCTGGTTCTCCCTTAAATACAATAAAGCTCATTTGTATTTTTGCAGCTCAAACGGGCATTCTGAATTCATTTTCCGAGTTAATTGTCACATTCATTGTAAGTGTAGGAGCTGCAATTATTATTGACAAATCGTTTTTTTTCCCCCTATTGTTGGAGTTGGAGAGAGGTACGCTACTTATGTATCAGCAACACATATGGAGGGTGAAATAAACAAACACAATGTATTGTTGCAAATAACAAGTACCAAACAAACAGGAGCTAAATCTAAATCTGAGGAATATGGCTTTCCTTTTCACTCCAAAGCAGCTCTCTTATGAGTCTTGAATGATGTATTATAGAATATTGAATTCTTCTTGAAGCCTTGTTTAGATCTCTTTGTGAATTTGTATGCATTTTGCTATATTTATGGGGACAGTAGTACCATCTTAGTTCTTACACAGTGCAGTGCACCACACACTTCTCACCCCTCTCCTAAAGTGGGCATGTCTGTAAAGGGGAGACTTGCAGGTACCCATAGAACCCATTTTCATTCACATATCTTGAGGTCAGAGGTGAAGGGACCCCTTTAAAAATGGCCATGCCAGTTTTCCCATGCCAAAATTTAACGTTTGTTTGGAGCTTTATTTAGCTTCTTCTGCGACAAGCTAGTATGACATGGTTGGTACCAATGGATTCCCTAGGTTTTTCTAGTTTCACATAATGCCAGTATCTTCACTCTAGCTTTAAAACTGAGCCCAGTGGCACATGGATTCCAATGGATTCCTTATGTTTTCTAGTTTCATATGATGCCCTTATCTTTACTCTACCTTTAAAACCGTTACGACCTAAAAAGTTGTTAAAGAAATTAGTGGCATTGAAACATTTGCGTCAATGCATTATTATCGCGTTAACTTTGACAGCCCTACTGTTAACCTCTTAACGATCCACCGGCCTATTCTGTTTTCAGAGGTTGTATCAGGCTCGGTCTTAAAGCTAGAGGGAAGATACTTGTATCATATGACACTAGAACCAGGTCATGTTAGCTTGTCGGAAAGAATGCTACTGTAAATAATGCTCCAAAGTTACGCTAAATTTTGTCAAGAAAAAACTGGCATGGCCAATTTTCAAAGGGATCCCTTGACCTTTAACCTCAAGATATGTGAATGAACGGAGTAAAATCTGTATCTTATTAGATAAAGCAGATGTTGACAAACAGCATAATTTGCAGTTGAAAAAAGGTAATAAATGACAATATATCTTATCGCAAAATGTTTAAAATCACGATAAGATTGTATCGTGACTCAAGTATCGTGATCATTTCATATCGTGGGGCCTCTGGTGATTCCCACTCCTATTGACTACTGTGGAATTTTCAGTTGTCTAATTGTGAGGTCTCCTTTAAAGCTGGGTGGCAAGATAATGACTGTGTAGGCTTTGCAATTTAGCAGTCATATTTAAATACCACTTGCATTGGATTGTTTTCTAATCCCATATATTTAGATCTTCACTTCCTAGTTGTGGAAGCTACACGCTCCCAACTTTACCCACAAATGATTATTTCAGTCATGTTTGCCAGTTGAAATAGCAGACACTAACCTATTTTGTTGTCTCCTCTTGTGCAGACAATGTCAATAGTTTTTTTTTTTTTTCTGGAGCGTCTCTTACATAAAAAAAAAAAAAAACAGTATGTCCAAGGCAGCCTCTAGTCCTCTTTGTGTAATTCAGAACAACATGGCTATAGGGATGCATACTGGCATGGCTCCTTCAGGGGCTGCAGTGCTACTGCCAGTGTTGCTGCAGCCAAAGTTGTCATGCAATGCTGCGGGTGGGAGCGAGCGGGTAGATGAAAGTGCTGTGGGGGTGCTCTGACAGCGAGCCTGGCTCAAAACGGTCTGCTTCCTTAGAGTCCACACACATCCTGAAATTTTCTAATGGGCTGTAGCATTGTATCTCAACCAGTGGCTTAGAAAATGTAGCTTAACTTGAAGGGGGTGCTGCTCCCCTGGGCACATTTGTGCTGTACAAGCTCAATTTTGGAGGTTCGTCATGCATTTTATGAGCTTCAGTCTGACATGAAATTTGAAGGGGCATTATTCATTCCATGTGATGCAAAACACTTCAGCTGTTTAAGATGGTAGCAAAGCTTGAAATATGTAAATTATGTAGATATGCCAGAAATCTACATCTGGCAGCAGCCTGGCAAAAACAAATAATATACCTCATGACAGCTGTTTGTCTTACAAATTAACCAAACCTTGCTGAAAAAACAAACAAACACTTATTTCTACAGTTTTTTTTTTCCATACACGTTGCTAAGTAGAGCTCATGACAAATAATCAATAGACAGTAAGATAGCAAAATCACATTGTATGTCTTTTGTTGTATTGATCTTCTAAATGGACTGTGAGTAAAATGGCAAAAGCAGAAAATGCCTTAAAAAAACATAATGATAGTTTTCTGTAAATTGGAATAAACTATTTATGTTTTCCTCACCCTGTATTTACTCCCTCTTTTGTTTTTCTTTATTACACATAAACACATTTTAAATTGTTTGCCCTTTCAAACTGGTTTCTTACAGTTATGCTTGTTCTTCCTGTGCCTCTGACTTCTGGCTCACTTCAATACAACTGTGATGCCCATTAAAGAGGACCTGTTATGCATATTTTCAGGTGCATACTTGTATTTTGGGTTTCTACTAGAGCATGTTTACATGCTTTAATGTAAAAAAAAACAATTTACTTTTGTTATACCGGCTGTGCTGCAGCACCTTTTTTCACCCTTGTACTGAAACGCTCTGTTTGAGCTCCTCACCCCAGAAAAGCCTAGTCGGCTCTGATTGGTCAGCTGGCCCACTCTGTTGTGATTGGTCAACCAAACCAAACTCTTTGGGTCTGAAAAGTGAAGCCAATGCGGAAGTGCCTTAAACCTTCATATGTCTGAGAGAGAATGAGCCTACTTCTCACTTGATTTATTATCTCAGTAAACATTGTAAACAAAAGTTTATGGTCTCAGTCTCTAGTTACAAGTCTTCTTCATTACAGCATGATGTTCATTTAGTAAATTACGGTTCCATTTAGAGTGAAATAGACAATAACGCAGAATATGCTTTAGGGCGTGGCTACCTTGTAATTGACAGGTCGCTACCACGCCGTTGTCCGGTCTGGGAATTATCCACATTTGTGGTTGCCTAAAAATGTCTTATTCAGCGTTCAGTTGTACTTAGCTCCTCTCTCTATTGTTACTTCTGGTTGCAAAAAACCAAGATGGTGATGGCCAAAAACCAAGATGGTAACGGCCAAAAAGCTGAACTTACGGCTTTAAAACGGCAGTCACGGTGACTACGTCCACTTCTTATATACAGTCTATGTTCAGGAGCAGTGTTTCTGAGGGGAGAGTAACTCCCTTTGGTGTGGACTTTGGGCTTTGTAGCTTTAAAGACCTTTTACATGCACAAAAACTATAACACACTGAAGGAGAGGGGGAAAAAAACAAAAGCATAATAAGTCCTCTTTAAGACAGTATGGACATACTGCAAGGCTATTTCATTTTTGCTATGTATTGAAGCATACTGTAGATATTTTCAGAATGGTGGTTTTACAGAGGAAATGCTTTGTACATTGAACACGTATCTTTCTTCAGTTGAAAATGACTGAAACTAGCCCCGAATTCTCAACTATGTTTTTCTCCCGATTTGAAATATGAAAGCCAAAAATAAGACCCTGGAGAGTGGCATATTTGATCCAAGGCCGGTAAGGGAACATTCACTGCTTCAGCTGAAAAAAACATCACTGTGGCACAAACCTGGAGTATTCTCACCCTTGTTGAAATTCTATTTCCTGTACCGTTGGGTGCATATTTGACACAAATGATAACATCAGCCATTTCACAGAAAAAAATCAGGCCATGTCTGTTTATTATTAGACGGTCGTGCATTTTTTTTGCTTGATAAACAAGACTCATTGTGTTTTTCGTACCGTTGCAGCATGTCACTTGTTTCTCACATCCAAGTGTGTAATTTTAATAATCGACCGTCACCTGCTGTCAATGTGTACAATCACACATGGCCCACCACCGAGCCAGCTTTTCACATCTTCAGTCTTGTTTTATTCAGACGCTGCAGCTGAACGCTACTTCAGAGCGCCGTCAACAAACAACTGTGCGACCTCCAGGCCACCAGTGGACTGGCACTAATCATCAGAGTGAGTGGCTGTTGATGGAATTAGAACAGCTCCCGCAAACTATTAAGAAGGGGACAGAAAGACATAAACAGCGATGTGTTGAAGGGAGGTGTGGGTGGAAGGGCGACGGATGCAAGGGTGTTCATTAGCACAAAACTCAAGAGCAAGACGAGTCCCCCTCTGTTTGACTGTGCTAAGTGAATTAGAATAGTCACTCAGCCAGACAGTCATCAATTATATCCTCCCAGTTACAGGCGGCCAACAAACTGAGCAGCCACAATGCTAGATAAATCTACTGCCTGCATTGTGTTTTAGCACACTGTGGTGATTATCTTGATAAGTGATTCAACACGCTGGACATTTATTTGAAGTTTTAGTGGAATTAATGCTTGAAATTCATTCTTTGCAGTCAAGTTGTGGACTCTAAGGCAGGGCGTTAGGCCTATGGCCACAATTTTCTATCCAGATATAAGTCACTTCATATCTCGATAGTGATTTATAGCATGTTTTCTGGTAAATCAATAAATAAATGGTAGTGCTGCTCAGTAACGTCCCAATTTATGCAACATTTTTGCGGGTAAAAAAACTGCATGGCCTTTTGCAAAAGGTGTCCCTTGACTTCTGAGCTCAAGATATGTAAATGACAATGGGTTCTATGGGTACCCACAAATCTTCCCTTTACAGACATGCCCGTTTTATGATAATCACACGCAGTTTAGGGCAAGTCATAGTAAAGTCAGCACACTGACACATTGACACGCTGACAGCTGATGTTGCCTGTTGGGCTGCAGTTTGCCATGTTATGATTTGAGCATATTGTTTATGCTAAATGCAGTACCTGGAGGGTTTCTTGGCAATATTTGTCATTGTAATTTCCAATAATAGATATACAGTATACATCCATTTCCATAAAGCAAGCATATTTGCCCTCTCCCATGTTGATAAGAGTATTACATACTTGACAAATCTCCCTTTAACATACAATTTGTACAAATACAATATGTGAGATTAATCGTGAATAACTATGGATTGACAGCCCTAATAAGTAGTTTATATGAAATACTAGTATTTTCTCATGTAATTTAAATCATTACTACAAAATGATCTGATTTTCTGAGAAATTTGAGTTAGTATATGCATGTTATTATCAATTTAGACGACTATAATTGTGTATCATTGTGTGATAAATGATCATATTGATTCACGGTAATCCATCAGACAGACATGACCATGCTGCTGGCATAGCTGAAAATATAAGCATGGCTAGATACCAATAGGGTAAATGAAATAACGAAATATGTTTTTGTTAGTTTTGTTTTTGGCTTTTGTAATTAGGGTGAACTAACCCTTTAAGGCTGAGTATTCATAGGAGAGAGTGTATAAAGCACTCTGACTTTGAGCGCTTTTACTAGTTGAAAATCTCTGAACTTGTCAGAAAGGCGCTGGTGTGGTCACCGACGCACCTTTTCAAGCAATCCTCCGGTTGGTACTCATGGTAAAAAGGTAAAGTCAAACAACCAGATAGTAGCCCAAATAGATAATGAAGTATGAGTTAGAGTGGTGATACAGATATTGTTGTCATAGAAACAAAACCCACGCGCAGCGGGAGCGCTTTTTTGATGAAGCGCTGGGATGGAACGCTCCCCAGCCGCCCTGCGGGTGCTTTTCTGCCAGGGAAAAACGCTATATGGACACACGCCCTAACAGGGTTCTGGCTACTGAAATTGATATGATGCGATCAGCTAGATTGTTTCACTAGAGACGACTCACCACACATCACTCTGATCTTTCTGAACTGCAAAAACACAAAACATTCTAACATAGTAGAATGTTAGAGAGTGGTGGGTTTTTTTTTTCATAAAATGAATCTTTTGCCAGCTTTCCAAGAGTTTTATTTTGACCTTTGTCCAACTTACCAATAAAATTAATGTTATTTAGCTACAACTGCAGGCAACATTTCTCACTTTCATTTTCAAAGGTCACTTCCAGCTAAAAATGGAAGTCTGCCACCTGAATATTTTTGGCATTCCTGTTTGCTAATAAAAAAAGAACACGCAGAAATACACAACATTTAGAATCAGTTAGTTTACTAATTAGATTAGTTAGCAAGACCAGAGAGACCAGGAGCCTGTTTCACCAAATTTGCAATATTCAAGCAGTGATTGGCAACATGGAATTATTTCCTCTCTCTCATTCTCACGTTTAACTAATCAAAACAAACAGCATAATTATGGCCCGTGCGTGAGCATGTGAGAGTCCTGTAGCACTCTCAAATTTATCTGTAATTTGCGAGACTGCGATCTCTGAGAAGCAGTGCTCTCAAATTCATTTTGCGAAACGGGCCGGGGGAACCAACAGCTGATCACTCATGCCAATTGATATGAGTATCTTGGAGTCACCAATTCCATTTCTTTTGAAATGTGTAAGGAAACTTTAGCATTTAAAGCAGCAGTAGGCAGAATATTTTTGTCATCATTGGGCAAAAAATCCATAATAACTAGCCCGTGACGGAAGGCTTTGGCCAATCACAGGTCATTTCAGACAGAGAGTGTTCCTATTGGCTGTTCATTCAACGGAGGCAGCTGTCAATCACTCACAAACTCCAATCAAGTGGTCAAATTAGGCAGCGCTGATCAAATACAAATTAATATTCTGTTCCTCTAATGCCTATTTCTCACATAAAATGTTTTCAGAAACATTTCTTAATGTACTATTTAGCTGTAAAATTAGAAAGTTTGCGCTGGCTGGTGGGCGGTGCTTGGTATTTCCTCAACTGATCTCAACATGGCTGCCGGGTCACAAACTTTCTCATTTTACAGCTAAACACTACAAGATGTTTCTGAAAACATTTGAAGTGAAAAATAGGCATTAACATAACAGAATATTGATTCATATTTGATCAGCGTTGCCTAGTTTGACCGTTTGATCGGAGTTTGCGAGTGATTGACAGCTGCTCAGAGACGGCAAGGCTCCAGCTCGGCTCTGATTGGGCGACACAGAAGCACATGTTCTTTTTTTTTTCAGATTACCTTTCTCATGCACTACTGTCAAGATATAGTGACTGTTTTATAAAAATAACTTATTTTAATCATATTTGCTCCAATCTTTCCTACTGCTACTTTAAGTAACTTTAGGAAGAACACATCAACTCTTAAGCCAAGATATTTGTATTTCATGTTCTGCTATAAAAACTGGTCAACACAAAAATTTGACCCTCAGCTTGTGTTGTGTCTCATCCCTGTTGAGAAATTATCCGTGTCCTCATTCCCTGCTTCCTTGTCACTGTGCTCCCTTCAGTGACGGGCATTCCTTTGAGCCATTCGGCGCCGCAGACTACGCAGTAAACAACATTAGCCTAATTGGCATAATTTGAGAGTCAAAGCCTTGCTTTCTCCAGGCATGAAATAGTGTTCCCTCCCAAAGTGCATCACATGGAAGGAATCATTTCCCACCTCCATATTTGCGCTTTAAAACTGGCACACACCACGTGCGTAGTGGGATTAGACAGTGTTTGTGTTTGGTCAGGCCTGGGCTCTGGTCGGGGTTTTTGATGTGATACCAGAAATGAGGTTATGGTCAGCCATTAATATTATTAAGCACCTCGTTAGCGCTAGTGGTGAGATTCAGAAAAATGTAGCACACACTACTTACAGTAAGGTTCAGTAGGGTTTCTATTGGACGAGAACTCTCTGGTGTTTTTGAAAGTGGCAAGTTGCCATCAATCATGCATTTCACTCTTACCCATTGACAGCATCCAAAGTTGGTGCCTGCCAACCCTGTGTGTTCCCAGGCAGATTGTCAATGTTTTCTGTGAGTAGATAGGTTGGCCACATTGCACCATCTGTTGCCAGTCCAACAGCCCCCCTGTGTACTTATCCCCTGTTTGCCTTCCTCTGCCTTGCTCTCGTTAAGCCGGTACAGAGTACAGAGTTTTGTGAACCCAGATGATCAAAACTGATCTTTCTCAGCTGTCGAGGTGTTGAGGATAAGTTTTTGCTTTCATTATTTTCTTTCTCCCTTCACCATAGTTATTTTCATATTATATAATGATATAATATATACATGCTTGAATTAAAGCTAGGGTTGGTAATGTTGAGAGTAATAGTAAGAGTAACTAGTAAGAGTACGCTAGATGTTAATGGACCTCCTGCGAGCGGTTGCGGGAAATCATTGTTCGCATGATCGTGTGTAAATCGATAAAGATAAAAAACATAATTACAAGGGCATTCATTATTTTTGCAACAGAAACCTAACACTTCTGAATTTGTGGAAAGTAACAACACTATTAAAATGCCTTTGCAATCGATGTGCCCATAACAATTAGCATATCTCAAAAACTAAAAAAATAACTTATGGAGTCTTAAGAAATATTTTGTTCATGTTTATACATTTAGAAATATTTAAATCAGTATGTTTTGTGTGTTTATTTTGTAAAATGTGATGAAAAAACGTCCAATTTTATTTATTTTTTTTTTAATTTATGGCACAACTTAATTTATTCTATAATAATTATAAGTATTATAGTTTATTGACTAACACAACCTGCTAGATTAGGTTGTACAGATTTTAGGGATATGAATCATTTGAAGATACTCTAAGAAATGACATCACAATAAGCAAAAATACCAATGTGGGCGGAAAAGGCAGAGTTCAAAGGGTTAAAAATGATCAAATAGAAAAGCTCAATCCAGTGTTGCCAACTCTTTTCCAATGAAAGTAGCTAGCAGCACTACCTCCGAAAAGTCCCTAAATCTAAAGAGAAAGTCACCAACACTGACAGTCCGTCCCTTCAGGCCTCCCTCCAAAGCCATTCCCCCAAAATGTTCATAATGAATGTAAATAACAAACATGACTATTGGTAGTACTCACAGCTGTCAAGCTAACAGCTTGTAGAATGAAATGATTGGACAGGCTTATTACAGTCCCGCTACAGCGACAAATACCGGATTTCTTTATTTTTTTTGTCAGAGCATTTGATTTATTGATTGCTGTCGGGATGTAAAGAGAATTTCAACAAATATAATAACAAACTTTTTGAAGAAAATCACCAACCCTAGCTTTAAGTTTAATATCTTAATTGCCTCATAATTTGGACATTATGACGCAACAGAAAAAAAACAATTACGTGTTGTCTTCTCATGTGTTCTGTTCTGGTCAGTGTATTCTGATAAACCAAATACACTGTGGGGAAAAATCATTCTGCAGTTTCACTAAAAGCTGAATAACGATTATACTCTGTGTGACACTGTCCCCTTGAGCCAAATCTGTAAAATTTTAGATGTTGCTATAAAATATTGGGACATATCTTTCTTCTAAGATTTATGGGGATTCAATCAGTGGTATCTGATATAGTGAACATACACATTGAAGGGAATTCCATCTTCTTTGGAAAAGTGTATTAGGATGAACATTATCATGTTCTATGCTCTGTATGACATGTATCTAGTTGGACTTTAGATAAAAGAGCTACCATTCAAGCACAGCCAGAACTAAGATATGTAAAGCTGTCAATATACCTACAAGAGTATGATTCTTTAAAAGCCTTAGCACACTGGAAAAAAATCCTTTTCTACTCTAAATCTCTTAACCCAATCACACTGAGGCATCTTTTTTTGCAGTGGTGGCATCTTGCTGTTGCTGGGCAGCACATAATCCGCTATCAGTGACTTGTGTGCCAGCGAGCCGCACATAACTATTTACAGCTAAGGCAATCGAAAACACAGCAGTAACCGAAAGACAAATCTAAAAATGTACCCGAAGGTTCAAATGCCCCTCTAATGTTCCTCTTAGCTTGATGTGGGTTGTTTATGTCATAGCAAGTTCTGTCCGTTTAATCAGATACTAGCTCCGGGTGGTCAGTAATAAGCACTACTAGCCTTTTTTTTCCTCCATTACTGTTGTTGACAGTGCAGTAGAGAAGGACACCCCCTGAGCTCTTACGATTAGGCGGCAGAGAAAAAGCTTAAGAGCATTTATCTGTTCAGAGTTGAACTTTTTCCAACTCTGGGCACTTAGAGCCCTCGAGTCTCACAAAACACACGAGAAACCCACAGAATGCTTTAAACACGTTCAACGCTTTGAAATTAATGAGAAAAATGCACCATCCGGTATTAAAAACATGGGGACTCAGTGATTTATGAAAAATTACAGTTATAAGGCCTCATTTTTTACAGGTCAGCATGTTGTATTCACAGTATTCTGCTATAATGTAGTGCACTGGTTCCCAACTTAAAACTTCTTTTTTATTAAATCAACTTTCAAATCAGTTTTCTCAACATAAAGTGATGATGTCTTGACTGATTCACCAAGTGATTGCAGATAGATAATGACCTTTTTTTTGTAACGACTTAATTAATTTACTATAATATTGTTAGTCTAAATATATTTTTGTGATATATTGTGGTTAAATAAATGTAATTTATAGTGTTGTTAGATTGCTGCTAAACTCCCCCGTTAATACATGTGCGTGTCTGCTTTTGAATGTGGCAAGCGGGAGAGCTAACAGTTTTTTGACCACAGTGAAAATGTTGTTTTTGTAAAGCTGAACTGCAAAAATTATAGATTGAAGCAGAATATTTCATTAGATAAAAACATGTTGTGACTTTTGGAAATGATTCCATCTGTCTTTTTTCAATATCTGTTGACTTTTAGACTTTACAACACTCCAGAGTTGTTGTAAATGTTTGGATCACATGAGTCGGAAACAATCCGACGTTGCCACTACTGGAATCTAATTCAACAAATAGTAGTATAATACTGATAATAATAGTGTAGCCTAATCTTTATCTGCAACTGTGCACAAATACCAGATTTAAACAGAATGTGGCCAACTAAGCAGCAAAAATCTTTTTAAAATTATTTTATATACATACTTTTGTATTAATTATCCAGTAATTGTGTTATTATGATTTTGGTTATATATGTGCAAATCTAATTTTGACAACCACATAGACAAATTGTGGCGCACCCCCTGTGATCTTTGATGCTGGACCCCAGGTTGGGAACCACTGATGTAGTGTATTGGATTGAATATTATCATGACTGATGGTAATTTTGCGAGCTGTTTGATGCCTGTGTCTTCACTCTGATACATTTGCAACTCTGTCTGCCAGGATGAGGAAAATGTTAGTTGTCTGGACCTAGGACAATGGGTTGTTGCTTTCAATGAGATCACACATGAAGTAAAATGTACATAATGATAATGTACAGTTGATTACCATCTGTGTTCTCATCCAATTAGAGTAGAATCCCATTGGACTATTTACATTTCGTGCATACTTGCTGTAATTGCTGTCCAGTGCAGTGGTTGATTATAATGGCATATTTGCCTGTAATACGACTGATGAAATGACCATACAACCTTTTTGAATAGCTCAACATGTCTCATCATTTGTTATTTAGTCATTGTGTCAGTGTAAGACAATAATAAAACAATACCAACATATAGGAGATGTATTTTCCTCTGTTTAAGGTGGCCTTACGCTTACAACAGTGCAAATGTAGAGGTGGCCAGAGCAGCCAAGTGGAACTAATTTATGCATATTTTTTGGCTGAGGACAGTGAGATAAGGGGCTAGCATCTGGTGCTAACTGGACCATGCTCACTCCTTGGAGGTCTGTGCATTGCGAGGTTCGGTAAGTTAGCTAAGGGCTAGCATCTGGTGTTAATTGGGCCATGCAAACACCTTTAAGAGCTCTGGTGCACTTTCTTACAGTTGGTTGGAAGAAACATATGCCTGGTGCGAGGAGGCACACTAACTGCATTTACTGCGTTGCAGCTTGTTGTTGCTCTCTAATTCTCTTAAGAAACAGACATATATTCAAGATATAATTCAACATGTTACATGCTTTTCTGTGTTTTCCAAATTCTGTTGCCACTTTATTTATTGATATAATAGTTGAAAACAGCTTCTTAAATGTGAATATGTTCTGGTTTCTTTACTCTTCTCTGGTGGTAAATTGAATATCTTTGAGCTGTGGACAAAACAAGACATTTGAGGACGTCATCTTGGGCTTTGGGAAACTCTGATCGACATTTTTCACCATTTCCTCACATTTTATAGACCAAAGAACCAATCAATTATGGAGAAAATAATCAACAAATGAATCAACAATGAAAGTAATCGTTATTTGCAGCCATAGACTTATGCAATCCAATACAATGGTTCTACCATAAAGTCTACTTTTATGATGCCTATAATGTTCAGTTTTTTTTTTTTTAAATTATCCTACATTTATTAAATGATATGTTTTAGCATTGAGGTCATAGTCAGTGATGGTGGATGGATGGACTGCATTATATTGAGGGGTGTTCCTAATACTCTGCCCCACTCATGCATGTAATTGGGATAGACGAAACATTTCAAACACCTCTCAGTATGATGTAGTTCATTACAACACAATCTTAAACTATGACCCCAATATATCACATATAATTGAATTTAACATTTCCGACAATGTCAGCAAAAACTGGACATTAGCTTTGTTACGGTTAAGGCTGGGCTTTTGTATTGTATTGCATTAGATTGACAGGTGTACCTAATAAAGTGGCCACTGAGTGTCTATCATACCCTGGTAAATGCTTTTAGGTGGTCATGTCATTCTCTTGAATCTGACTTCAATTAAAATGCGTGGCGATGCGTTGGTAATTAGGCAACTTTAATTTGAATTTGGCTTTAATTCAAATCATCTCCATTTGGCACCACCGCTTCTCATATTTCTCTATAATAATTCCACTTAATCAACGTCTCCCCTTTAAATAATGTGCATACTGCATTTTTATTTCAATTTCAATAAAATACCAACTTACATCTCCTCCCCCATCAAGAAGCAATGATATTTTTTACAAGGGAAAGTAATATGACAAAGGATATTTGTTAATCAGCATTTTTTCCATGACAAAAACTAGAGTGCTGACCAAACAGAAAATAGTCTACTGAAGCAAAAAAAATATGATTAAATTATATTATTTGGCTCAATGTTGTGCTCAGTTGATTAGATATTTTTCATTTGCCCTTATATAAATGATTTAATTCTCCTGGATATGCAGTTTTATTAAATGCATCATCAAGTTTAGGGCTATTGTTGGACTTCCTTGGAAAGAAAAGACATAACTGTAGTGTCTTGGCGCCTGATGAAAAGTATTGTAAAGGGTTCCGGAAATTGTACGACTTGACAATATCAATTCAAAGATGGCTGTATTGACTGTAAAGTCCAGTCTAATGACAGTAGCAGTCAGTGCCATCCATTAGTATAACAGCGGTTGTGTTCAGGAAGTGATTGGCAAAACTCTGCTAAAGGTCACATTGGGTCAAGCTGCTCCCATGCACCTGTCATAGCCTGTGACTGAGGATCCCTGTTGAATGAATAAACCAAATATTCCTGTGTGCCCGAGGTGTCTTGCACACTGATTGAAAATCCTCCAGCAAAACAGTGGTGGAAGGGTTCAGCTGCCTGCTACTCCGTCCCTATCTGACAGACAGCGCTTCTCATACAGTGAGAGAAAAAATCTGTTTCCTGTCAGAGTATCCTTGAGTTTTAATGCTTAAGTTGTACTAGTACAAGAGACAACTGTGGAAAAAATGCATCCAGATATGTATTTTAAATACAACCCATAAACTAATTTACATTACCCTCGCTGGCAGAAGCATAACTGATAGATTTACATTCATACATACATACAGAAAAACTTGATCATTTTATTTTGCCTGTACACGTTTGGGCTGGGACTTGGCAAAGACCGCACCGCACAATCCATTTCCAATATGACGGATCACAAAATGATTCATTACACGCCGCTGTCTACCTTTCAAGGTAGTATATTGTGATGCCGTGCACAGTAGTACATTATCGGCTATAATTTAATGCAGTCGTGTTTCGACATTTGAATTTGAAATATGGCCATACATCTCCTTTTAGATGAGTTGGCGCTGGCTTAAGCTTCTCCATTAGCAGACCTTGAATGAGGCCTTCACACTATTACAGATACAGCTGTAACTTATTGCTGCTGTCATCTATGGCCGCTGCCGCTGGGTGTTAGCCTTCTGTTTTTTTCTGAAAGCTACATCCAGCCATGTTTTATAAGCATTACATAAAGTCAGGTATCAATATTAGGGTGAACAGAATGGATTATGGTAGAAAAAAATAAGTAAAAACACAGTAGTAATATTCAAACTCACCCTAGCATGCCCATGTGCTCATAGTACATGTATGTGTGTGCATGTGAGTGACAAAGCTAAGCAACATATCCTCATAAAATGTTTTTTATATCTTATGAAGTCATTACTCATTTTTCCTGCGTTTTCCCACGAATGTCCAGTAACATGTGTCAATTTCCATTCGTTACATGCATACAGTCTTTTCAAAATAAACTTCTGTCTTCCCAGGAAACAACTTGGTTAGGTTAAGGCAACAAAACTATTTATTTAGGTTTAGGAAAAGATCATGGTTTGGGTTAAAATAATTACGGAACTGGCGTTACTTAAGTACAGAAGTTACGTGACATATAAGTCAATGTTTGGGTTAAAATGACTGCTTGATATACTTGGTTAGGTTTAGGCAACGAAACTACTTAGTTAGGTTTAGGAAAAGATTGTGGCTTAGGTTAAAATAACTTACTGAAGTACGGAGGTTACGTGACGTACATTTACTCAAGTATTGTACTTGAGTACAATTTTATCATACTTGTGCTTTACTGGAGTATTTCCATTTTTTGCTACTTTATACTTCTACTCCACTACATCTCAGAGGGGAAGATTGTACTTTTTACTCCACTATGTTTATTTAATAGCTATAGTTACTACTAACCTTTTACTTCAACAACATATGATATGCTTGTATAATATAGTGCAGTACTATACTAACAATCTACCCAGTAGTATATACGTATCTCAAAGTGGCTCCACATTGACGCACTACAACATTAAAATGCTCCTAAATGTATTCATCAGTGATAAAAACACAATAATGAAATATTATAGAATATAACACTTTGAAAAGAGCCACTCTGCATAATGAGAACTTTTACTTTTGATACATAAAGTACATTTTGCTGATAATATTTCTGTACTTGTGCTTAGGTAACATATGAAATTCAGGACTTTTACCTGTACTGGTGTATTTTTAGGGCAAGATAATTCTACTTTTACTTAAGTCAATGATCTGAGAACTTCTTCCACCACTGTAAATTAATCATCTTCTGGTTTCACATGGGACATGAACACTGGTTTCCTGGGCGAAAGTCCAGCATTTGTCTCTCTTTATATTTCCTGGTTCACGATTACGTAGATTACATACAAATTGATTTAGTGGGATATATATGAATTACAGTACGTTACTTTTCGTAGGTATAGCTACGAATGGTGTATGATAACAGCATGAGCTAAGTCATGTGTCTCTCAATAAAATGGTAATGGTTCATAATGGTTGCTGTGCAGTGATTGATGTACAATTGCTGCATAAAGACTTGTCTTGGTACATGGGTAAGAAGGCATCTTCAGGCACATTTGCTTCTAATGAAAATAAAGAAAGCACCCAGGGACAAGCAGTAGTATTATAATGTAGTATATTCATTCTTTTCTGGTATATTAAGCTGGACTGGAAGCTAGTCATTGTGTTGAAATATCTTTGTCTTTTCATGGCACTAATTTGAGTGAGCTTAGATCCACTCCCTTCAGTGGTCTCCAGTCTGGTGGGGGGTGATGAGAGGGAAGACAGCCAGCAAGAGGGACTGTGTAGTTAGTTTATTATTCATGTGGCCCACCCAACATCCCACCAATCTAGGCCAAAGCGCTGTTATATCTGCTAAGTGTCACCTTCCAGACTTCCGTTTCGCCCGTTCATTCACCTCCATCACATCGGTTTGCCAAGTAACGGTCAACAACTCCATCAATCGTGTCCTCTGATTCACAAGAAGTGGAGAGAGTGCCAGGGCAGTGAAAAAGGATGACATCACTCTTATACACCTCAGTGAGTAAAAAGCAATGGGAATATCCGGAAGCGTGATTTATTCATGAAATCCACCCAACGTAGTGTCTTTCTTTTATCCAAGCTCGCACACTCAAGCATGTGTTTTTGCGTGCTTTTTACCTGGGTTAGGTTATTTCATAAATAAATTCTGTATGGCATGTCACTGCCTTTTATACCAATGAGTGCTGCACCCCCATGTGTGTCAATTCATTCTCCACTGTTGTACAGGATGTAATTGCAACAAGGAAGCAAATAAGATTTCATCCACACCTGATGTGTGTTTGTGTAAAGTTTGCAATAGTTACTGTTGGTGTATTGCAAGGGCAGAACGGTGGACTGTGTGGCTGATTCAGAGCTGGTGTACCAGGAGTCTAAGTGCTGTATCTGAACTGCTAACCACCCGGAACCACATGACTTTACTTTCTGTCTATTTTGATCCTTCATTCACCCACATAGTCCTGCCTTTTCTGACTTCACATTTTCCCAATAAGCACCTTTCCACTCCCCTCCCGAGATTACTGCCTCATTCTAAACGACGCATCTTTTGGTGTCCTTCATTTCCTCAACCTACAGACTTGGTGACCCTAATAGCCTAGATATTTACTCAGTATTTGTTTAATTTATAAACCCATTTAGTTTCTAGGTTGTTGGTATAGATGTGCTGCCTTCCACCTCATGGAATTTTGTGCACTGCTACTAATATGCTCCATTTACTCTGTGCTGTGAGGACTCTTAAGTCCTTAGCCGCAGCTGTAAAAATCCCTTATCTGAATTAAAAGTGATAGGAAGCACATGTCGTGAGCTGCAGGGCCCATAGTGGCTTAACTTCATACTTAAAGACACTTTACACTAGTTCACAATGAAGGATGGCACGCCGTGTAATTGCATTTGTTGTAGAAGTGAAACATATTTTTTGGCAAAGACTCAAAAGCTCTTTCGTTCACAACCAGTGTTTTTTTTTTTTTTTTTTTTAGGCTTGCAAGAGACTGGCTTGGCTGCTATATACAGCAGGAAAAGGGGTTATGGAGTGTAATGTGAAGCAGACACAACAAGGCTAAGTGGAAGTTGCACAATATCAGCATGGGGTAGATCGTAGAAGCCACAACACTTTTTTCCTTGCAGCAACCCTTTATACCCCAAGCTGAGTACCCTTGGAGGGAAAGATGGCACGAGACAACACCAATACTGAGCCAAAATTCATATGCATCACGAGGAAAACCATAACTGCACTTGAAAATGAGTCAAATGAGAACCAGACTATTGTAAAATGTAGGAATGTCACAATACAAGAAATTGAGTAGTCGATACCGGTACCAGTGAAATTCCATGATTCTCGATTCCTAATTCGTTACCACGGTAAAAAAAAAAATCCTTTTTCAGTCCCAATAGCGAAACCTGTGGCTTTGGGTATCGGCCGATACAGAATACCGATCCGATACCAGTGTTTAATTAATAAGCTGTATGTATCACTGTGTGGAAGTGACTGGGATCATTATTTTATGTCTATCAACAACATCAGGCTTGACTAGAACATTGCTTTCCTAACTTTGTAAACCTAAATGTGACCGATAAATACATAGATATAACTGTATTTAACTGTTCTTTATTATTAAAGTTATAAATCGTACACCAGCGACTTGGTGAAAAATCTTCAAAATTAACAGGAATTACAATTCAACAAATTGGAAAAAGAAACTTGTACAGGAATTAAAATTGCAGTGAATAATATATAGAGTATATAAACATGAAATTGAGTTGAATGGATCAGCCTCATTGTCCCCTATATCCGATTCAGTATCGGTATCAGTGCCCTACTGAATACTGAATAGAGCTTGAACACATCATAATGTAACTCAATGCAACCTCCATTAGCTGTTAGCTCCGTTATTTTGCGAAGTAGGACTGTGCTGCCCACCAGCTGCTAACAGCTAAAGTTACTAGCTTTCTTCCTGCCGATTTCAACACAGATTTGTTGTGCACAATGTAGCATTATCAGGGAAATTTTCTATCGGGACGACATTAGCCTCGAGCCATGATCCCCGGTACCTAAGGTACTGTAGAAAAACGAGTACTGTCACATTTTCAGAATGTTGGCATCAACTTGGTACCAAAGCATTGGTTCTCGTAACACCCTAAATGGTGTTCAAAATAGACATTTTAGCTTAAAGAACACGGATAACATCAGTTTAATTATACAGAAGGCAACAATGTGGAAAGCAGTTTTCTTTTATAAAGCACTTGTGTTCCTGTGTAAAAAGGACGATGCTCTCATGGTTACTGGGTTAGCTTGGTCTCATGCTCCAGTAGTTAATGTGCACTAGTCCATCGCTGCAGATGTTGTCCGCGTGGGGACAGGAACTGAGGAGTGACCAACAGGGCTCAGCACGGGGAGTGGATGGACAGTGTGTTCCAGAACAGATGTTTCCAGCCTTTGTGCGTTTGTCATTTGGGCTTTAATCTGGTCAGTGAAGGGCATTAGAGAAGTGCAAAGGGGAGGGATGGAGCATGCATTGGGACCCCAGCTGTCTGCTGCACCCTTCAGAAAGACACCCACCTCAAATCCACATCCAAGTCAAATCCGTACCCACACATGTAAACCGACCAAACGGCACCCACTTTGTAATTGGCTGCAGAATTAGGGCACATGGTGTATTGTTGAACCTGTGGAGATTATGCATTATGCTTGAATCTGCGGAGATTATGCAGCGCCGGGGATATTATGCCTCCATTTTCTCTGATTGCCTCTGTATTATTTCCCTCCCTGTGCTACGGTGAATATCCTACTCATTTCATCCTCTCTTTCCCTCCCTAATATTGAACCTCATTTTCTTTTCACTTCCCTCTCAATTCCCTTTTCTGTTGTTCTGAACCCTTTATTCCTTCTCCCTCTACTATTCTCTTTCCCTCTCCCCTCTTCACCCCCCCCCCACCCCCACCCCTCCTCCACCACCACCACCACCCTCCTCTCCACTTCTCCTCCGTAGGGCCTCTGGCTGTCTCCCCACAAGTGATGTTCTCCTGGCCAGATGATGCATGCATATCTCTTGTGTCTTCTTGACGCTAACTCACGTCGACGTTTGCACGGCATTGTGGGATTATGCTCTCGGTCATATTTCATGTAATGATGAAAATGATGATGGTGATGAGGATTCGGGGATGGGCGGGGGGGTGCTTCTATTTTCTGCCCTTGTCTTTTCTTCAATATCAATCAGCGCGGCGAGATAAGATGGCAGATAATGGGTGTTTCGCGGAAAGCGGAGAAGGAATAACAAGTTTTGGTTTCAGTTTGGGTCACTTTCCATATATCTCTTGAGCAACACCCAGCCTGCTGCTCATAAAGAGCCATTATTATCGGTGGTGTGCATCAGTTCTGAATTTTAAACCGCACCACTTTCCCAGCTGCTAATCCCTCGCTCGTCTGTTTCTTTCTCATATTTTTTTTTTTTCTGTTCACCTCGTGGGCAACCCTGTTTACACGAACACCATGTTCCGACGGAGAGACAGGAAGTGAAAATCATCCCTAATAGAATAGAATTTTCCTTGCAAGTGCGCTAACAAGGGGAAATGTGTTCCAAGCAAAAACAGAGTTAGAGGGAAACAGGGAGGGTAAACACATTCAGGGAAAGAGGGATGATTATTGGACTAACCCTGGAGAGAGAGAGGGAGGATGAGTGGGGGGCCATGGCAGACTTTTTGCCCTCCAACAGTGTCTCCAGTGTGTGTGTGTGTGTGTGTGTGCAGTATAAGTGTGTGTGTGTGTGTGTCCATGAGAGAGTTTTAGAGCGAGATGCGGGGGGTAGTGAGCACATTTCAGGGGACTTGCCGGTATATGCAAAGCTGTGTCAGTGGATATAGCATCTATGGAAGAGAGATTTCTTCACAGTCTTTGCTACACCCTAATTAATCTGCTTAAACCCGCCAGGCCTGTCTCCAGCACTCTTAACACATCAGAAAAAAAGCCAGGCAGCTTCTGAATCCAACCAGGATTTTCTCCATGGATGCCAGTGGAAAATCACTCCAGCCCCCACAGCTGACAGCTTTCTGTCAGAGTGCGCAGAAATGCATATAGAGTGGAGAGAGACAAACACGCACCTCATCATTTCCCGTGATGGATGTTTTGTGGGGAAGCAGTTGTCACGAGGGGTCATGAAAACCCCCGAAACAATAAGGTTGTTGGCTTGTATTGCCTGCCAGCATCCTCTGCCTGTTGGGTAGCAGACACTCCCGTAACTAACAGATGAAGCAATTTATGTAGTGTTCTTTTAGCCTTGCCCTAGGCTGTAGTTGTGATCGAGATCTTACACAAATACCAATGACAAAAGGGTCATTTTTTATCTCTTTGACTCACTGTTACTGCTAGAACTGATATGAATAATTCTCCTGGAAATATCTAATGGAGTAAATTCCGACCAACTGTTTGTGAACACTGTTGTGAAGAAATGCCCAAACTTACTCACCTAACTTTATTCATGTCTGCTAAGCAATATGCTGAAATAGTTTTTGCACAGCTCTTGCTTGCCTGGCTAGACTACCGACTCCCACACCGAGTGTGAAATAATTGCAGTTGGTAGTTGCAAAACCACTCTTTGCAGCAATATTTCAGGACAGATTTGACCTACCAATTACAATGATGGATCATGTGGTGTTGCTTATCTAAATATTAGGGCTGAATCGCAAGATTGTCAATAGTTAATCGTGATTAATCGCAAATCAATCCCACATTTTTTATCTGTTCAAAAGTAATTTAGATATATGTAACAATGCGTCTTATTCTTGGTATGATTAAACTCTTATGATTTGAATTGTGATAAAGTAAAAGATGAATTTATTAATTAAATATAGAAATCCTTTTGTGGTGATTCTGAGAAATTGTACAATATGTTACAATGAGTAAGAGCTTGCTCAAGGACGATTAAACAGACCTTTCAATGGGAAGAAATTTAAGGTGTTAACACTTGACCTGCATGTTCTGCTTATTTGGAAGTAAATGTCTCAGCTGAAGCACTTGCAATTCTACTTCTTGAACTCTGAGACATTCCACTCAAGCTTGCCTAAAACTACAGTGTGTAACATTTTGGGGGATCGATTTGCAGAAATGGAATATAATGTTTGTAACTATGTTTTCATTAGTGTATAATAAGAACCATTGTGTTTTTGTTACTTTAGAATGAGCCCTTCATATTTACATAGGGAGCGTGTCCTCTTCACAGAGTCCGCCATGTTTCTACAGAAGCCCAGAACGGACAAACCAAACACTAGCTTTAGAGAGAGCCTTTCGCATTTTTTCATTACCTGAAGGCCACTGTAGTTCTTGGACACGCTTGTGAAACTGCGGTACCGTGAGCCGCAGAGTGTAAAACCGTGGTACCGCCAGCCGCCGTTTGACTTCCGTTGCTCCTAAAGTAGTGTTATTATGGTAAGAATGGCCTCTGAGTGAGGCTAACGGCGTTACCGTGGTTTTGCACGCGGCGGCTCACGTTAACGCAGTCTTGGAAAGGGAGGAGAGTGAGTTGACGGATATTCAGCTGGTTGCAATCTGCAACCACACCACTAGATGCCGTCGAATCCTACACACTGTACCTTTAACTACTATTAGAGTCAGATGTTAAAGTGCTGTGGATTTTTAGTATTTTTTCTTTTTTTTTAAATGAAAAATCTGATTTACCATTCATGTAGAAGCATTTTTTGCCATGCTGTGACATGAAGGAATGCAGGCACACTGCTTTTTTGGGAGGCTTTTAACATAATTAATTTGTATTTTAAGGTGTGCCACTTGTTGAGTGAAAAATGGATGAGAAGATTAACAAAATGACTCCATTCGTGTAATTTGCTCAGTGAAAAAAGCACTGTTTGAGTGGATTTAAGTGATGCCGTTTAGTAACCTGCTTGCTCATTGTGTGTGGTGAAAATGCCAATAGCTAAAGGGGAAGGGAGGGGAGGGAAATAGATATGGTGAAGATGAAGGTGATTTTTTATGCTTTTGAATTACAAAGTAAATCGATTCTACAGTATCTCTGTTTTATCTGTGAAGAAATGGATGTGGATCTTTGTGCTTTTATGTGCTGTCAGTCATGTTTACAGTATGGTGTGTTTTTGTGTAATTGATGAAATCCTCCGCCAGTCATAATCTTGATAAATGTGCAGTTCTCTTACTGATTTTAGTCACAGCAGGGATGCTTTTATGTTTTGTAACTTTTATTCATGTAAAAAAAAAAAAAAGAAATACAGTAAGTTTCAGTCGCAATCCATTCAAAATCCAGATAGTGCTGACGTGATTTGATAAGTGAGGACTATTTTTTATCCATGTGATGATAAATTTGGATTTTCTTTTACAACAATAACATACAATTGAAAGTGCCAATTTAAAGAGGACCTATTATGCCAATTCACAGGTGCATACTTGTATTTTGGGTTTCTACTAGAACATGTTTACATACTTTAATGTTCAAAAAATGCTTTATTTTTCTCATACTGGCTGTGCTGCAGCACTTCTTTTCACCCTTTGTCTGAAACATTCTGTTTGAGTTCCTGCCCCGAAAAGCCCAGTCTGCTCCGATTGGTCAGCTGGTCCACTCCTGTTGTGATTGGTCAACCAAACCAAACTCTTTGGACTCTGCTCCAGCTCCACTCTAACTAGCTTTGTTTGAGGGTATGCCAAACAAGCTGCTGGCAGGTATTATGCAAATGTGTTACTTGGTGACATCACCACATTATGGAAGAAAAGGCGGGACTTCATGTAAGGCAGTTCAGGCAGTTCAGGAGCAGTGTTTCTTTTGGGGGAGTAATTCCCTTTGGTGTGGCCTTGGGGCTTTGTAACTTCGCAGACATAGTACATGCACAAAAAAACTACAACGCACTAAAGGAAAGGGTAAAAGCACAAAAGCATAACAGGTCCTCTTTAAAGTCTCTTTGTTTTACTGCTTAAAACAGCCCCTAGCCATACTGATTCCTCACTTTGCCCACTCTTCAATCCAAAACAAAGATGACGCGACAGATGATCATGACGCACGGAACCCCATTATCAACATTAACATACCATAATTATAGCCCACTGATGAATTGACATGACTCGTACAAAAAGCTCAGCATGTCCAGGAAAGAAAAGGCTGGCTTAAGTGGTACAGACAGTACTAATTTTGCATAATTTGCTATTCAGGGTACAAGTTTGTGTGAGTGCACTTTCTTTCCCAGCTTGGTTCAGATCGCCTCAGATAACCAGCTTCTGTTGAACACAAGTCTATCCCTGTGCAGTCATCCACACGGGATGTTTTTCACCATCAAATATGGACATTTATCTTGTCTCTTTTGCATATTTTATGGAATTAATTCATGTTTGCATTAATTATTTACAATATTAGCTTTTTTATTACAAGACTATAGTTAGTCGAGTGCCACAAAAAAGAGAAAAGTTTGTAAATATTTAGTTCTGTTCTTAAAATGGATTCATTTGTACTTTTGCCCAGGCTCAGTACAAGGGACTATTATAAATAACCCAAATAATTCTTATCGCTTGACAAATTTAGTTTAATTCATGAGTAGGCGTGTTTGAATTCATTAACTACTATGCAGAAGAGTGGATTATTAAGATAATTTATGTCATTGCTCATTGTGTGGTGAAATGCTTGACCTGATTTTATTTATGTTTAGGCTCTTATGTTCAGACTACTAGCTATTTCTCAGTTTATCAAAGCAGTCTCATATCGTCAGGCACAGCTCTTTTGTCCATTTTGAAGTCTGGTTTAAAGATCAGAGGTGATCAGGTGTTTGCCATCAGTATCCTTCAAGGAATGCCTGAGGAAACTTAGTTCTTTTTTTCATATGTTGGAAAGTAGCTTTGTTAGTTGTCTGTATATTACTCCTACTAAATGTCAGTCAGTACAGTACAATGACACCTCACATAATACATTAAATGAACAGTGAAAACACTACTGTATTTAAAACTGCAAACATGACAGAAGTTTTTAAACTTCTTGACCCTGGAAAAGGCAGTTGCCATAGCAATCTTAAGTCAAGGCCTTCCTATATTTGCTTGTTCTGAAGCTTTCCATGAAGAATGTCAGAAGTACCACGTTAATGCCAAAATTCTGAAAATGTGATGGTACACCTTTTTTCTACAGTACTGTAAGTACCATGGGTACCGTCAGGGGCTCGAGACTAAGGGTGTTAAGGGACGATAGAAAATTTCCCTCATAATGCTTGTGAACAACAAATCCGTGTTGAAATGGGCAGGAGGAGAGCTAGTACCGTTAGCTGTTAGCTTGGTTAAATAACAGAGCTAACAACTGACGTACTTAGGTCTCCTCGAGTTACATTATGGTGCATTCAAGGTCTAATCAGTAAAAACAAGCATTGGGCGATGGTGACTTCCTACGTTATCGTGATGAGTTCAAATGTAATCTTGTAAAATGGAGTTTTTGGTGAGAAACTTGAGGCGGGATTTATAATAAATTTGCAGAAAACAGTATGCAAACAGTAAGAAAGGAGCGTATGTTGAAGTACATGGATGGTTTTTTGTTTTTTGATAACGTGGTATCGAATTGGGTATCGAGAATTGTGGAATTTTACCGGTATTGGTATCGACTACTAAATTTCTGGTATTGTGACATCCCTACAGTCCTCATCATCTGTTTGTGTTTTATTTTCAGTTTCCATGGAACTGTAGGATGATGATAGAGATTTAAGGCATATATGCACACAAAACCTTGGAACCCATCAGCTATTGGTCTGGCGACGGATAAGCCTCTGGGGGCCAAGGGCTATATTTCTGGGGTTCTGGTTTAACCAGCAGATATCTGGGCCAACACTTCCATTTTCTTTCACTGCTCATTGTTTACAGTCCGATTAGCAACTTGGGATGCGATGAGAATGGAGTTGGAGTTGAGAGACGACGTGTACGACTGGATTGTTTCACAAGTAGCCAGTTTACAAGCAAACTTTAAAGCGAAATCATCGTCAAATGATAGCCGGTGGGTTCCCAGACTGCATTTCGGCCAATGCGTTCCGCCTCTTTTTCTCTCCACATGGACTGCTTACCTGCATTCAACCAAAGCCTGCTCGAACATGATTGGTCAATACTACTCGGACAACAAAAGGAAACCAGAACGCTGCCGACACCAAAATCTTGTCCCATTGCCTACAAACAGATTGCCTAAACAGACTGTTTACATGGAAACATACACAAATATACACACGTGTGCTGACAAATGCACAGTTGAAGCGAACAGACAGGCAATCAATGAAATGACGTTTTAATTGGACTTAGGGCGAATGCTAAAGCAGAACAATTCCAAAACCACCCTTTCTCCTTCTGTGTCAGCTCAATTAATCCCTGATTGGAGCTAATTGCTTGCGGAAAGTCTATCTGAAACAACAGTGGATATGAAGTAGGCTGAGACGTGCTTGGCTGTGTCTCCCTCCGCTGTTTAATGCAGTCTTCCTGCCAAACAAATCAAATATTTGATGACAGAGTGTCTAATTGCCTGCTTTCTGTCTCCTTTACTCTCCCCCTACATTTGATTAACAAGGATGGACAGGTGCATGCTATGTCGATGCACCATGGTTTATACATTAACGCCGCAATAGACGTTCTCAATCACTAATTCGCCGTCCACCAGTCCAATAGCCGTACTCCCTGTTCCCCGACCATTAGAACACTCTGGACCGGCTTCACTCAGGCTATTAGCAGCTGTTAAGCTGGCTGAATAAACTGCGAGCTAATGATTAGAATGCATCTGAAATCTGAACTCTATAGCACCACATTTAGCAGCACTTAATTAATCTTAATGGATTCTGAAATAAGCCAGCCAAAAAAAAAAAGTATCTTATCCATAAATTACTTTACGCTGTTCTGTACCACACATTGCCACAAAGCACTCCCCGGGGACGCTTTAACTCTCGCACATTAATGTATATGCGTGTGGTATAATGTGTGCAAGCACTTACAGTATAGGCAACTAACACACACACATATTCTCCCCCAGAAAAGAAGTGTTTACCACAATATTAGCGCCTTAAATCAATCTCCCTCTCCCACTTTTTCTCATCACCTTCATCTCGTTCTTTTCTTTTTTTTTCTTTTCTTGCACCATAATTCTCTGTCTGTCTTTTTTTATGATGCGAGCAAACAGGGAGAGTTAGGCTCTGCACCAGTGTGCAAGCTCAGTTATTTGAAGGGATGCCATTCAAATTTAGTGTTGAACGGTTTCAGCAAGTGGTATTTGCTGGAGTATTTTTATTTGTTTGCACGCCTATGTGTGTGTGTGTGTGTGTGTATAGTGCCTGCCACGGCGTCCTTATCACCTCCTCACACACCTGCTTCCCTCGAAGAAGACTGAGCCTCCCCTCTTCTCATGCCTCCTCATCAAAGCCAGATCCAGCCACAGTTGTCGCTTCCCTTTCCCAGCATGCGTTCCCCCCTCCCCCTGTCTAGCTGGTCTGGCTCGCGTTCAACAGCCACCACTCCCCTTGTATTACTGTGTTGTCCAGGCAGTAAGGCCTAGCTGGTATCATTCCATCCCCGGGTGGAAAATTCACGGCTGCAGCTTGGCGTATGTACATACAGGTGCTCCGTCTCTTGGAAGGACTATTAAGGATTAGAAAGGACTACCAACTGGTTAAAGCGCAAATCCTAAAGTTAGTTGGCACTGGAGGGAAGGACATTTTGCTGCAAACTACATGTGCAAATCACATTTTGCTTGTTTTTCTAATGTGCAATACCTCCTACAAACACTGACTGCAGTAATAGCACATATAAGGATAGCATTTTGCCCCCTATTCATTGGCTAGGGCCTCACAATAAGTTCGACCTATACCCAGCTTACTATTGTGATTGTGTGAACACTAATAACCCATGTGCAGATTAGAGAACATTCTTGAAATGTGTTTTTTTACCCCTCAACCACAACAAAAACACCGCCATTATCAGTCCCATCCAATTAAACAGCATCTGCGTAGGTGGCAACAATTTAAATTAGTTTCCACTCCTCCATTGTAAATAGATTCCCCTCATAAACAGCAATACAGTTTAGAGTAACTTTAATTAAAGCCACACATCTAAAGCAGAACAACAAAGAGAAGGGAATCATCAATGGCAAGTAAATAGCCAAAATGCATCTAAAGATATTGTAGGTAAGTGTGTTTCTTTAAGTCTCCTCTAATAGCCAATGCAGGAGTTTCTGGTTTTTAGTGTACAAGGTGACTTTGGCGTGTGCAGTGGTGTCAGTAGGGCTGCAACTAATGATTAATTTCTCTGTTTGGTCTATAAAATGTATGAAAATAGTGGAAAATGTCCATCACAATTTTTCTAGCGCTGCAAGTTGACGTCTTCAAATTGCTTCTTTTGGCCGACCGACATAACCTGACCCGTCAGATGGTTTGGTTTTGACACAAAAATACTTGGCAGGTGACTGGATGAACCATCTGTCAATCAAACTAACAAAAGAAGACATCGCCTTCAGTGCAATTCTTCGCTGTTTTTTTCAATGAAGAATTACTCTTGTTAATTCTGATTAGGGATGTCAAAGTTAAAGCAATAACAAGTTAACACAAATTTGTTTTAACGCCACATTTTTTAGGTTGTAGCGGGCTCAGTTTTAAAGCTAGAGTGAAGATACTGGCATCAAATGAAACTAGAAAACATAAGGAATCCATTGGTATGCTAGCTTGTTGCGGAGGAGGCAAAATAACTCTCCAAACTTAAGCTAGATTTTAGCGAGGAAAAACTGGCATAGCCATTTTAAAAGTGGTCCCTTGACCTCTGACCTCAAGATATGCGAATGAAAATGGGTTCTATGGGTACTCACGAGTCTCCCCTTTACAGACATGCCCACTTTATACTAATCACATGCAGTTTTGTGTCAAATTATAGTCAAGTCAGCACACTGACAGCTGTTGTTGGCTGTTGGGCATGGGTTTGCTTTGTTATGATTGGAGCATATTTCTTTTTATGCTAAATGCAGTACCTGTGAGGGTTTCTGGACAATATTTGTCATTGTTTTGTTTTGTTAATTGATTTCCAATAATAAATATATACATATATTTGCATTAAAGCAGCATATTTGCCCACTCCCTTGCTGATAAAAGTATTAAATACTTGACAAATCTCCCTTTAAGGTACCTTTTGAACAGATAACAAATGTGTTATTAATCACAATTAAATATTTTAGCTGATTGACAGCCCTACTAAGAACACAAGCACATATTCAAAAATGCGTATGTAAAACCACAAACTCTTTAGCATATTTTTTTTGAAAATAATATAAATGATGAATCGATTATCAAAATTGTTGCAGATTCTCTGTAGATTAACTAAGCGATTAATCGTCTAATTGTTTCAGCTGTGATGTCAAACTAGAGCTCCAAATAGAGATCAAGATTTAAGGCTACCACTTGCTGTTACTCACTGCAAAAAATTCAGCAGTCTACACACAAACACAGACTGAATGTATTCACGCAGTTAGGCTACTAATATTTTCCCTCTGCACCTGCTCTGTTGTGTGGACACACAGCTCTTAGCTCATACGCCTGGAAGCAATGCAAATTCATCTCAGTAGTTCCGTAACATGGCAACATACATGAATGTTGCATAAATCTAGTTTTTTTTTTCCTTTTATACCTCTCCATCTACTTTCACAGAACTAACAAGACCTTCAATCAGCCAGCCACTTAACATCTTCTAATTGCCTTCCTGTACGTGCAACATGAACTCTCCATTAATTTCCCTTCCTTTTCACTCTCCTTTTACTCTTATGTTTCTCTCTAGCAGCGGTAAAGTGTGCACATTTTTAATTAACTTTGTCAAAAGAAGGAATGTCTGTGGATTTCTAATTAACAGGGGCTGAGGTTTTAAGTGTACCGGAAAAGTAAAAACGAGAATCTCCATTTCTTTGTCTCCCTTGAGGCAAGGATTTTTAGGAGCAATTTTTTGTTATGTCTCATCAAGCATCTAGCGCGGGGTTATCGTATCTGTTCGGCACTTTCCTGATTGGTTTGATGATAATGCATCTGTTAAAGGATTACGTTTTTGCCCGGTGCTTTTTTTTGTATCTCTTTTCACAGTGGATCGTGTGCATTCTTTACCTAACAGGGTCAGCGTTTTTTTCTAGTCGTTGAAACAATGCAGACCTCATCCATGCATGTAATGTAAACAATCCTACCTCCAGTCATGGAGCTTTTATGCCAGCATCTGTATGTGTGGCGTGCGTCCCTCCCTCGCTGCCTGCTCTGCCCTCCCAGGAGAGCTGCAGCATTAATAACTGTAAGTGGATAATGCCCTAGCTCGAATTCCGATCAAGGTTTAATAAGAGCATGATTCAGTTGGCCACTGGCGGCAGGAGGCACTTTGTGTGTGTGTGTGTGTGTGTGTGTGTGTGTGTGTGTGTGTGTGGGTGTATGTGTGCATGTGCCTTAACGTAAAATATAACTGCGTTACTGCTGGTGCGTTCAAGGGTTTCTGACCTTTTGCCTCACAATGTGGGACCTAAACGTGCGTCACATGTCTCCATCGGCGTCAGGGTCAAACTGTGGTCAGTAAGAAATTAACAAAAACACGATGTTGGAAAGTACCATATATTTTTTTTGCAATATGAAAAAATACAGGAATATTCACCCTACCTTTTAATAGCTACATTTTAAAGTTAAATGCATCAATCTGGTGCACCTTGAGAGCAAAATTAGCTACATTAAGAGGCTAAATAAACAATATTATTCTCTCAATTTAATCATAAACACATTGGTTGTATAGATAATATCTCTCCCCAAAAGTGAACCCCAAACATCACGATGCAGCAGAGTTTTCTATGAGCAGAACACGCATTTTAAATGTCAATATGGCAGGCGATCATTTTCATTTAATTGTGGGAAGCCCAAATCGTGATCGCGATTAATATTCAATTAATTGTGCAGCCCTAATATGCACCCGCAAAACACTGCAGAAGGGCCCTCGCTTTTCATTATGTGCCATTGCATCAATAAGTGACTAAGACGGTTTTGTCATGACTTGTTCTTGCGTCTACACATCGCCTTCACGTGCTTGCAGCTGTAGACGGAGCGTCTCCGCGACACCATGCACAATCAGCCACGGCGGCGCAGCTCTGCATGTATAGTTTCTAGTGAAGTATAAACACGGGGTTAATTGGAGCGTCGCATGGATTCTATACGGGGCATGCCTTCAACAGCCAATGTTCTAATACAAATAGACTGGTAGGCACTGAATAACATAACACATTACGGCACGGAGAACAGGGAAGTTCAAGCGACGTCCCATGGAAACACCTAACAATTATTAATGTTTCTTGTGTATTATGTAATATTAAGTTCCCCCCGTGGAAGCCAAAGAACAATGCAGAGGGAGCATCAGTCATGTTTGAGAAGACGTTGCTGAGAGCCATTAAACATGCTATCTGCCCATTGCCATTAGCTCCAAATGCTCCGAGTGCAAACCTGACTTTGACATCTAATCCTCTTACTCGGAAGAGGACTAATGCACGCAGAGAATACACACGGCGCATCCGACAAAAACAGATCCATTTTTTATGCGAAACATTGAATGGCACAGTATCGATGAGAGGCCTGGTTTCGCCGTCTCCCCGATCTCCTTTGACTCCCCCCTCTGTCTCTTTTCCTGTCTCCCCCCTTTCCTCCCTCCATCCATCCATCCATCCATCCATCCAACCAGATGGCCTCCCTCTAACGGAGCAATGACACCAGATGTGCAGTTCCAGTGTCGACTCAGGGACCAGCTGGGCTGAGTGTGCCAGTGGTTCTGTTAATGAAAATGGCTCTGCTGTGTGTGTGCGTGCGCGTACGTTTGTGTGTGTATGTGTGTGTGTGTGTGTGCGCTGTTTACCATGGTTCAGTGGCATGTGACAGTTGGGGGAACTCTCTGTGGGTGAGGGTTTGGAGAGTGAGCCACAGCGAGTTGCACTGCAGCTCAACTCAGCCATGCAACGCTCGACAACAGCACACCCACCAAGGTTGAAACTATACAGCTACCCATCCAGAATAAACACTCTCTCTCTCTCTCTCTCTACACTCTCTCTACATTGTATCCCCCTCAACATCTTGCTATCTGGCAGTCTGTTTTTCCATCTGTAGAGCTGTCTCTCACAACCCCCAATCTTCCCTCATACAGTGCATAATTATATATTCTTTCCTCTAACCTATTTAGCAGCAAGGGGATCACTGGTCTTATTACTAATTCATACACACTCCTCAAACAAAGAAGTAAGAGTAAAAACAGTCTATCCAGCTGTATTTGCTTAAAAAAAGGAATGTTTTTTTTACGCTTTAATTTAGATATTTCTATCGCGGATAGAAACGTGAGTGCACGCTAACGCTATAATGAACGTTTCATTCTGATAAAAACCTCGAGCCCCGGCTAATGAAGTTGTTACTACACGCTGCGCTCTGTAATTTAGGAATTTGCTCGGAAACAATTCATTATTACAGATCGTTCTGCTGATCAATTAAATGATAAGGAAACAAAGGAATTTTTGCTTGGCAATAACTCCGACGGCCTCCATAGGATGAAGACAAATGAGCTAAGTGAAAATGTTCTAGTGGAAAAAAAAGTGTTTTAAAAATATTGTAATGCAGAAATGATGGATATGGAAGCCTATACACCTCTGTGATAGCCTAGTTATCTGAGCTGATTATGTTTTGCCCCTATCTCCCAGCATAGAGATTATGAAGGAGGGGGTGTGGGTGGGGGGGTTAATACCTACACCAAATGGCTGACGAGGTGGATGAGATTCTGCAAGCTCTTAAGCATGCTCTGAAAGAAGATTTTCGCACTTACAGGATAAATCATAGCCTTTTGAAATTTTTTGAAGGGAATGTGGAGTCCACTCACCTTTATACTGGAATATTTTTAGCATTTTGTAGAGCCAGAAGTGGTGCAACGGAGTGACACGGGGAGTGAATGCTCCCATAGGATCCAGTCCATTAAGCCAATGGGGGCAGCAGAGATGTGATTCCAGATATTGGAGACTTCTAAGGTCCACACAGTAATCCATCTCGCTGAACCCCAGCATAACCGTGAATAGTTTGCACCTGACTTTTACTGATAAAATGTCCTCAGTTTTCAAAAAGGACACTTCACACACTGTCACTCACAGAAATGAAATAGGAGTAGAACGGACGTTTGCTGTGGTCGTTTGTCTAAGTCAGAAGAAAATGGCGATTGCTGTTAGTTGTTGTGGTGACAGTAATGTGTGTCACGACTTTGGTGAATCACACAATGACACAAACCAATCGAGGCAGCGGTAAACCCTCAATTCAACTGTGTTCTGGGAGGTAAAATTACTGTTTTTGTCAATGGAGTCTGGTGGCTTTGGCGAGAGCATAAATAACGGCTTCAGTTTCCCATCAGAAACATAGACTGTATAGCTGTCCCACGGCAAGGTAAACTGACGAAAATATTCTAAATATAGCATACATTTACACTGATATTTATTTCTTTTAGGTGAGCCTTTCTTTTAGGTGGCAGAAATATGTTTTGCTACCGAAAAGTTTCCGACGGGGAACTGAAGCCGCTATGCTCTTGCTAAAGCCACCAGACTGCATTGATAAAGACAGTAATTTTTCCTCGCAGAAGGTGGGAATAGTGCTTTTCTACCGCTGCCTCAATCAGTTAGTTGGTTTGTGTTATTATAGCACAAACAAACTGACCGATCGAGGCGGCGGTAGACCAGCAATCCCTGTGTTCTGCGAGGTAAAATTACAGTTTTTTCAATGAAGTCTGGTGGCTTTGGCGAGAACATAGATGGATACAACGACTTGAGTTCCCTGTTGGAAAGGGCTGTCTCACGGAAGGGTAAAGCAGCGAAAATATTCTACATATAGTGTACACTTGGCTAAAATCCGTCCACAGCAGTACATTGCTTTGCTTCTGGGCCGTAACTCCTGTCTGTTTCTCCAAACTGGGGGTGTGCCGAGGTCATCTACTGTAGGTAATATACTGACTATGGATAAGTACCTCATACAACCCCACTTCAAAACACCCAAACTATCCCTTTAACACCAAATATCACCAGCATGGATAGGATCCATCCTCTGGGTAATGTGAATGTCTGTACATTGTGCCAATACATCCACTTGATGTTCAGGTTAAAGAGGACGAAGCCTTTCCCAGCACACCCAATGTGTGCAGGGAAAGCTCATCAGTCTTTCACAGGGCTATCACGCATATGGACTGACGAGCACATTCACACCTACTGGCAATTTCCAATTTCGCCTAACCTGCATGACTTTGGACTGTTAGGAGGAAAGCAGAGCAGACCTAAACAGATACAGGGAGAACGTGTAAACTCAGGACCTTCTTGCCGTTTCATGACTTACCACTTAGTGTTTGTGCTGCCCGAATAAGTCTTTTTTACATCACCCTTTGGATTTCATTCTGACATAGACTTCAATATACATATTTAATACAGAAATAGTTTATTTACATGCAGCCTTAGATTCAGAGAATTTCAGGGAAAAAAAGCTTTAGTGATGTGCGGGGGCTGAAGACTCAGTGTGTCAGACTGAAGGATGATTCCTCTGCTGCTGTGTGGATTAGGCTGTCTACTGAAAACACTTTGAATGCAGCTGTGTTTACGCACATTACTGCTGCCAAGAAAAGTGAAACACTGAAATGCTCCTACAGTTTTTTACATGTTAATCTTCAGCCCGGAAATGTTAATTATTACTCTTACAGTGAAATTAAGCACAATTTGATGTTTTTATACAAAAGGAAAGGAACGGTTTTATTTTGCGGAAGTAGATTGTACTGCGTTTATTCGACTCTGTTTAATAGAATGTTATTGCTGTAGTCAGGCACAAAAAATATCATGAAAACAGCAACCAGGTAGACTCCACACATACTGTAAGCCAAGCAATAATTTGCCGTGGGACTGGATGCTCCAGTGGGTGTGTTGTTCCACGGTGTCTCATCAATTACATTCCCTGAGAGAAAACACCCGGCTGTTTTCTGTTTTCTTCGGATGCCGGGGTTAATGGTGCTTTTCTCAAATGCCTCTGCCAGCCAGTAATTGGAGCAACTTAACAATCATAAGTGCAGTCTTTGTAGTGTCGGGAGCACAGGCTGAATACAGCTGTATTAACTATGAAAAGCCAACTTTTATTGATTGACCCCTTCTTCAGTCCCCCGTATCGTTCTCCTTTTCACGTCTCGGAGCTTCTCGGCTTTTGTACTTCACGCTGAAAAACACCACCAACCATCTTAGAAGGACATTATAATGAGTAGAAAATATCCTCCCGTTTTAGTCCCTTTTTATTTGAAAGCATCTGGCCGCTTACCAAGAAGATTAGAAGATTTAATAATTAGTAGGGAAAGGAAAACAACCTGTTAATTTGTTTTGGCATTTCTAAAACTTTTTGTTTTTTAAAAAGGCCAACTAAAGCTGGGGTAGGCAGGTTGGAGCAAATCTGATTAAAAAAACAATTATAAAACGGTCACTATATCCTGACAGCACTGCATAAGACAGGTAATCTGAAAAAAAATAATGAGCCTCTGTGTCCTCCGGTGTCCTCCAGTGCTCCTAATGGCATCTACAAGATTTCACAGACCGGAGGAAGACAACCAATCAGAGCCGAGCTGGAGACTGTGGTTTCTGAGCAGCTGTCAATCACTCGCAAACTCCGATCAAACGGTCAAACTAGACAGCGCTGATCAAATATGAATCAAGATTATGTTACTGTAATGCCTACTGTATGCCTAAGATCTTGTAGTGTACTGTTTAGCTGTAAAATGAGAATGTTTGTGACCAGGCAGTCATGTTAAGATCAGTTGAGGAAATACCAAGCACCGCCCACCAGCCGAAGCAAACTTTCTCATTTTACAGCTTAACAGTACACTACAAGATGTGTCTGAAAACATTTGAGGCGAGAAATAGGCATTACAGTAACAGAATATTGATTAATATTTGATTTGATTTGGCCTAGTTTGACCGTTTGATCGGAGTTCACAAGTGTTTGACAGCTGCCTCCTTTGACTGAACAGCCAATAGGAACACTCTCTCTCTGAAATGACCTGTGATTGGCCAAAGTTTCTAGATTTTCTAAAGCCTGAAAACAGAGCCATGAGGAGGTGCAGAAGTCGAGTTTTCGCTCAGAGCACTTGAATTACAATATGCTGAAAGATTATTATGGAATTTTTACACAACGATGCCCAAATTATTGTGCCTACTGCTGCTTTAAGTAAATGGTCTGAATCATTTAAACGTTTCGGTGCCTGCACATACCAAGGAAGTTCGTTGAAGGCCGGTAATGGGTTAGTTAATGTCATCCCATTTCAGAATTGCTGAATAACTTGAATAATCCCTGCTCAATGCAATGAAACTAACTCGAGGTAAATACACCAAGTAGTTTGTAGGATTTTTTTTCCATTTTTTTGCAGTTTTGAAGCCATTGTTTTATTAAATAGTTTCAATTTAACAAGTAATCTTTGAATTTCAATAGTGAGCTGAAAGAGGACAGACTGTGGAAGCCAACTGGGTGTATTTTGTTTGCACTGTCTGTTTGCATGCTGAGGGAGTGTTGGTTGATTTTCCTCATCCAGGAGATTAAGACAGGATTGTCAGTTTCCTTACGCCTTTGTACCTAGAGAATACGTGTTGGCATCCATGTACGCGCTTGCATCTGTCAGTCATTTATTACATGTCTTACTCCTCTGACCTTTCTTCTTTCTGATACGTGACACAGATGTTTCCTCTCTGGTTCATCTGACCACAGACTGGGACCGGGTTTGGCACACAGCGTGGTATGCAGATCAGACAGTAAAGGCAGACTGGCTCCGGTATGTCAGCAACAGACAAGTGCAGCACTTCATACTGCAGAGTCAGCCTCTCACCGCAGTCATTTTAACCGTGATTTAAAGGGGTTATTACATTGCCGCCAGGAAAAAAAAAAAGAACCGTCTCTGTGTTGTGCACTGTATTTCATCAGGGGGAGCTCTCTGTGATGAGTGATAGCACGTCAGTTAGAACTCTGATTGACAGGTTATGAAAGCATCAACAAATATGATTTGATTCTGATAAAATCAGATAAAGCGCAGGGCTAGAAAATCAAACGGGGAAGATCCCTCTTTATATAGAGAACATCTGAGCAAATTGCATTGATAGACGTGTGTTTGCTTGAAGAGCTGGGCGCTGTTTCTGTTGGTCTTTCAACAAAGTAACCCCAATATAAAGAGAGAAAGAGAGAGAGACAAAGAAAAGCAGCTGATAAATCCAACCCTGTCTCCTACAAAATTATGTTTTCATGCACTAAACTTCATTCTCAATTTTGAGGGAAACTTATTTTCTCCCAGATTATGGTCACAGATTTAAACACGTGATTAAAAATGTGTAAATTGAAACAAAACAAAACACAAATGCAACAGAACTGCTTGGTTATGTTTAGTAAAAAAAAACCATCATGGTTTGGATTATAATAAGTATGTTTGTTATGTCATATAAATCTACGTTGACTTTTGGTTTCACACGGGACACGAACAGCAGCCTCCTGGGTGAATGTCCCATGTTAACCCACCTGTCCACACCAACCGCCTCCCTACACGGACTTGCATGGACTATGATTACATATGTATTTGTGATACGTCAAAAACAAATGTAATCCAGGGGAAAATATTTTTCCATCAAAAAGTTATTTACAGTGCAGTTTGGTTGTATGGGAACTAGGGCTGCCAAAATTTAGTGTAAGCATAGTTTGTAAGCTTTCTTCGCAAAAAGCTAGTATAACGTGGTTTGTAGCAATGGATTCTTTAGGTTCTTTAGTTTCATATGATGCCAGTATCTTCACTAGCTTTAAAACTGAGCCCGCTACCACCTAAAAATCACAAGTTGCGTTGATGCGTTAATGAAATCAGTGGCGTTAAAATAAATTTGCGAACGCCTTATTATCGCGTTAACTTTGACAGCCCTAATGGCAACATAATTTTTGGGAGATGTGGATGGATAAATCATAGCAATAGTTTATTTATACAACAGCAACAGCTGAGTTGTGCACTGCCAGGTGTACTGATTCAGGTGTACGGATGTTCAATTCAACTTGGCTTTAAACATATAGTGGAGTTTGATCAAAATGTTGCACGCATTATAAGCTTATTTAAGAAAACGTAGGTTTCTAAAAACATCATAAAACATAGTGTGACTTAATAGTTTATAGTTTAACAACATTATATTTTCATCTCATCTGTAGTTCTGCTAAATCATTGCCTTTCATTGCTTTTTCCAACAAAGAACAAACTAATAAAATTGTCTCCTCTGTTTACAAGAGTGCATGGTGCTTTTTGTCAGCCACCCCTATTTGTCTTCATTTCTGGGCTTCCTGGGTTTTGGTGTGAGATTGCGGCAGATTCAGGCTGTCACATTTAGTCAAAAAGGCTGTGTGATGCAACACAAAGACTGTGCTGTTTGGAGCCTCTCTCCAGGACCCACAGATTCACAGCTTATCATGTCGAAAAGTGAGCGTCGGGGCCAGTCTGCTGCCTTTAGCCCACTTGGCAGCCTGGTGGCTGTTGCTCATCTGTCCCCAAGCTAGTGTGAGCACATCACCGATCTGGACCGGGATTAAAGGACCTAATGCTAACAGCTGTGCTGAGATTAGCCATGTCAGTATTTACAGTTATTTTGTCAACCACTGCATCGCACGCCCTGCTCAAATAATGAACTGCTATATTTGAATTGCTGTTTTTTTCTTTTACTTGGACCTTGGCTCTAGATTCACTCTAAAAGGCATTGCATACATGTTTGTCCTTAGGGAGAGATGTGATGTGGTGGACATAGACAGGGTAGATTGTTTATGATTGGGACTAATACTTGGGTATGTGGATGAACAGAGTTGGAAGAAGGCACCTCCTTTGTTTCACAAAATGTGGGTGAAAAAAAAATCGAGAGGAAGACTGACAGAGGATGAAGAGATAGATGATTAACTTGAAACGCGAACGTCTGCTGCATAAAGATGTTGATGGATTGAGCGGTTTTACCTTCCGCGTGTGTGTGACAGAGAAAGAGATGTCGCCTGCGATTGTGTTTGCACACGTACCTCCCTCGGTGTGTGTCAGCGTGCACCTCCGCCACGCATGAATATGCATGCGTGTGTTCACACGGGGAACGACGTGCTCTCTCTGCAGAGACCGATCACCCCATCATGGGCGATCACCGGAAGATTGGACTGATTTTCCATACTGTCTATGGAAATGTCATATATAAGAAATGCATGCCATTTTCTGAAGTGGCACCACAGTCTTTCTTCTAGATAGATAGCACATTTTAATCTGCTTAGACACTTTAAGTGATGGAAGAGGTATAGAGAGATAGATCCTGGGAAAGGTGTTTGAGAGAGCAGCAGGTCAGCGTCAGCCGTGAGCAGCTGCTCCCTATGTATGTATGTATGTATGTACGTACAGGATCTCTGCTGGGTGGCCTTGGGTTTACCAGGGGGGGTGTGCATAGATGTGATTAACAGAGATTTGGGGTGAATAATCTTCTAAGCTGCTCAGTGGAGCATTGGTGACGGGGGCTGGGGGGATATGGGAGGAGCTTAGGGCTGCTGAGACTTATACCTGGACCCCCTCCTGCCTCATGGAAGGTGACTTGTGACTTCTGAATGCTCGACTAGGACCCCACCGGTACATCAGCATCACGGATGGCCGATCCGTAGCTCTCAGATATACAGTATGTCAACCAATTAGTATGGCTGGGTATTGTTTAAAAAAATACTATGCCTTACATCTCCTCATATGTAATTTGCAGACCTATAGTCGTTGTCATTATTTTTGCATACACAGCATCAATGAAATTTCATGTTGAATTTGTATGCAACTTGAACTCCCCGTTTTTTATTTAATTGTATTATTTAATTTGATTTATTTATATCTCATTGTGTGTGTTTTTTGTCTGTTTTAATCCTTTGCCAATCATTTAATATTTTTTTGTCTATGTGTTTGTAAAACACAAAATGTCACATTGAACTTATCTGTAAATCTAAAAACCAATAAACGCATTAAAAAAAAAATTACTACTAAAAATACTATGCCAGTACCGATACCAATACCCTTAAAGTGATACCAATACCAATAGAGTCCTTCATTTGATATCCAAAATGTGTATGAAAGCTGTGTGTGTCCTACTATAGGTAGCTAATCAGATTAGCACTCATACAGCGGTTAATGCTGATAACCGTCCCAACCCCCGACCCATGGTGGCGTGACCATGTTGTTGCAGAAGCACAACGGCCACCCTGCGGTTCCCACCCAGGTTAACACTGTTAGCTCTGTCAGCCTGTTGCCGTTGTTAGGACTGTTCGCCTCATTAGCTGCTAGCCGCTAGGGCTGGGCAATATATCGATCGGCTATAATATCAATATCGTGATAT
Organism: Sebastiscus albofasciatus; assembly: GCA_916701655.1. Taxonomy (NCBI): domain Eukaryota; kingdom Metazoa; phylum Chordata; class Actinopteri; order Perciformes; family Sebastidae; genus Sebastiscus; species Sebastiscus albofasciatus. The sequence continues at coordinate 213,767 of CAKAOI010050072.1, forward strand.
GAGACTAGATATCATCTTAGATTTTGGATATTGTAATATGGTATTGGTGTTGTCTTTTTTTTATCAAAAATCTCATTGTGTATATATTTTGTAAAAGCAGAAACAGTCAACCTTACAACATCGTTGTGATATCAAGACATTTGATTTTTCTCTGTATCGCCCAGCTCTACTAGCTGCTGGCTCAGACATCTCCATGTTGAGAGCTGTGTGGAGGCAATCTTGGCTGTATGGGTTGTAGCTGCTGCGGTAGTGTGCCGATCACGCATTGCATTAAATCTAAGAACGCCTACCATAACATACAAAACCATATAAATAGTATTTTTTTTCTAAATCTGGGCACAAAAAGGATCGGTTGCTGGTATCGTTTGACTGGAGAAGTTCCGATATTACTTGGTAACGGGTTATTTCGGTCGATACGTTAAAGGTATCGAGTACCGATACCCAGCCATACCAATAAGTAACAAGAAATTGCAGTACAGAAATTCAAAATGTACTTGTTTGCTGCCATTACATAGTGGGATCACCAGAGAGCACTGTCAATTTTTCAACTGTAAAATGTCAGACTCGGTCAAAACGAAATTTAAGAGAAGATCTTTGTTTATGTAAAAAAAAAAAGAATATCAGCTATTAAATCTGATTTTTTTAACTCAAATATAGACATCAGTGTCTTTAAAACCCCAGTATTGGTCAGATTTGTTATTGATCCGCCCTAATACCAGTCTGTAGGCCCTGTGTGTAACATGGCAGACGGATCCGGGGGGTGGAGGGATTATGTATTATGTGCCTATGAATGGCATCACCTCCAGGTCACATGAACCTTGTGTACTACACTCATATCTGATCATTTCAGTTCATTTTCTCATTTAGAGATCAAAGGTCAAACAAAGCACGCCATATATTATCAGTAGATGTGGTAGCGTGACATTACCATATTAATTAGTTTTCTTTTGTGCCGAATGCCAGCAGTATAGTGGGGGTGCAGTGCTTCATAGCTCCGAGCATTTCTTCAAATGCATTCACACATATCAATATACTATCCAAACATGCACATATTGTGGCCCATCTGTATGTACCCGTGCAAGGAAGGATATAACCAGAATGTTGTGGTAAACACGGCTTAGTACTGCCATCTCTGGTGGCCATCATGAGATGTGTTTGATCATGCAGGTTGCTGCAGACGCACGGATTATTCTCTAACATCACTTTCTTCCATTAGATTCCACAAAAGTCAAGGGAAATATGATATAGCCTATAGAGAATTATAGGAAAGGTGTAGAAAAACAGGTTACGCCTTTTTTAACCTTTAAAGGTCTATCCAGTTCATTCCATTGTGATGGTGAAGACGACGCCGGCTGCGAAACACAGCAGCGTGCATAATTTCAGTTAGAGAAGACGAGCGCATGTAAGAAAGCTCCCTCTCTCTGGGTGACCGCTGCTTTAGTGAAACAAGGCGGATAAAAGGCTAGATTCTGATCCCTGACTCATTTTTCCAGCTCATGTTGTACATCCCCACAATATTGCTGTAAGGGTTTATGATATCCATGGTCTATGAGGAGAAATAATGTGATCGCGCCTTTTTCTATATTTTTCTTTCTTCCAATTTTTTTCTCTCCTCCTTACTGTTCATCCAATAACAGCCAGAGCAGTATGAACACAGGTCATATGGGCCTCCCAGGCCGATCGGATTTTTCCTTTGCATACTCAAGAAGATAAAACACTACAATTAATGAGGAATTCTTAAATTTAAAATCATGAACTGAGGTCTAATGTTTGCATAATGCCCTGCACACAAACGTGCATCCGGGTTTACAGTTGTAAGTAGATGCAAGATAGTCGAGGGGAGCAGGGTGCATTTACAATAAAGGTTAGTCTGAGAGATAGAGGAATGTGTTGTAGTGAAGAAATGCACAGAGACAGGAGTAATTAATTATAGATGTGGAAATGTGGTCTGAGGGAATGCTGTTGCTGTAACTGGAGGCATGGCAAGTGAGAGATGAGGGAATGGAGATATGGTGGGAGATGGGGGTTGGGGAGGAGGGAGGAGAACCCTCCTCCTATAGCATCCACAACTTCAATTTACATTACATGACAGGAGAGTGGAGGTTAATTAAACATGACAATGGTGGAGCGTTTATTGTTAACCCCTCACGGTGGTTGACTGGCTCCTAACTAAAAGGCCAAAGAATGCATAAAAAATATGTTTTAGCCTAGCCCCTAAGTGTAAATTCACATTCAAACATCTCATGGAAAGAGCATAAAATGGGCCCTATGGTTGTGTGTGCTACAAATTTGGGTGAAAGGGAAAAAAAAAGCAAAAGCCATTTGCATGCTCAAAGCAGCAGTGGGTAGAAATGGAGCAAATATGGTTAAAAAAAACAGTCACTATATCCTGACAGTAGTGCGTGAGTTAGGTAATCTGAAAAAAATAATGTGCCTCTGTGTTTCACAGACCGGAGGAAAACAACCAATCAGAGCCAAGCTGGAGCCTTGCCGTCTCTGAGCAGCTGTCAATCACTCGCAAACTCCGACCAAACGGTCAAACTAGGCAGCGCTGATCAAATATGAATCAATATTATGTCACTGTAATGCCTATTTCTTGCCTCAAATGTTTTCAGAAACATCTTGTAGTGTACTTTTTAGCTGTAAAATGAGAAAGATTAGGAAATACCAAGCACCGCCCACCAGCCGGAGCACAGCCAATAGGAACGCTCTCAATATAAACAGTATTTTTGGTTGAATACGCATACAAAAACTCAATAAATATTTTAAAAAAGATAATTCTAAAAGAAACAGCGGGAAAAACATCACTCCCCATTAAATTCTGCCTCTGTTAGCTATAGTCGTCCCCAGTTTACAGAAACTAAATTGCATCTAAAACTCTAGCAAAATTTCGTGTTGCCAGAGGCGTGCCCACTTTTCACTGTGCATCTATTTCCAACCTTCATATTGATGCTAATTGGACTCGACACTAATGATGCCAAAAAAGCAAAGTGAAGCGGTGCTAAGGTTTTCTAGCTGCCCTGCTTATAAATTTGGAGACTGCTGACTTTGGTTACCATGGAACTCCTGATCTCACGCTGCCTTGGATTATTAATGTAGGGTATCAAAAATGGAAATGAACTTGGGTCATATTTGGTCCATATGTGGTCCCAATCCTTGATGAATACATTTGGAGAAAATAAGAAGAAAATGTACCCATACACACACTCCAGCAGTGGTCAATAAGAGCTGGAAATTGTGCAGCAACTAATAAGCTTTTATAATGAGACTTTAACCACTGTAAGAATTCAATTTACCGCTCATTCTAAACCAGTATTGATTTACCTTTTGTACCCTTTTGTTTTTCTACTTAAGCATATTGTCTGGGCCCTAAATACATGCCAACAATTGAAATGTTGTCTACATGCATGTTCTTTCTGTGAATAAGGCCTTTGATTTGCTCACATTGTGTCCTGCTTGTTGGGAAGGCAGGATTATAATAGGTAATGTACTTCTGTGCCGGGCTCGTAGCCTCGGGGGACACTGCGTAAACGTTCCCCATCTCCCCGCTGATCGCAGTCCTGACTGATTGCTGATGACTTTTTTAGGGCACCGACATGTTAAATTGTTTATTTATTCAAAAAATCCCCCCGATGTAAATAGCCCTCTCCACTCTAGATTTATCCTCCCCCTCCCCGTTTGTGTGTCTGCATATCTGTCTTGCTTTTTCTGCGTCTGTTTCTTGAGCAGCGATGATGTGTTGTGGTCATCAGCAAAGTTTGTGATATAAGGACAGGGCAGCTGTTTTTTTTTGTTTATGCATGTGTGTGTGTATGTGTCAGTGTGCGTCTTATGCATGTGACAGATATGGGACATCCTTGAGAAAGTGACACACCCCTACAGGCGATCGCGTTCAAAAAGAATCTTCAGCAGACTCCAAACCACAATTTAGCAGACCACTGTCATAAGAAATCACTTAGCTGTTGTAAAGCATTTTCTGGACGCCGGATCACTAACTGTATAAAGCTTTACAACAGTTTTATGGTTAGTTTAGCGTCACAATGCCTGACATTCTTGCTCAAGCACATTGCATAAAAAATAAATGTAAACAAATTAAAGGTAGTTAAGGTACTGATATATCATATGAAACTAAAAATGTGATGTCTTTCTAGTTTCCCGTGAAGGAGGCTACATAACGCTATATTTTGACCAGAAAAAACTGGCATAGCCATTTTCAAAGGGGTCCCTTGACCTCTGACCTCAAGATATGTGAATGAAAATGGGTTCTATGGATACCCACGAGTCTCAACCTTAACAGACATGCCCCCTTTATGATAATCCCATGCAGTTTGGGGCAAGCCATAGTCAAGTCAGCACACTGACACACTGACAGCTGTTGTTGCCTGTTGGGCTTGAGTTTGACATGTTATGATTTGAGCATATTTCTTATGCTAAATGCAGTACCTGTGAGGGTTTATGTTTCCAATAATAAATATATTCATACATTTGCATGGAGTAAGTATATTTGAGTATTAAATATGTTTACTAAAATCTCCCTTCAAGGTACATTTTGAACAGATAACAAATGTGTGATTAATTTTGGATCACTCACAATAATCTATGGAAAATCATGCGATTAATCGTGATTAAATATTTGAATCGTTTGACAGCCCTAATAAATATATATAAAAGAATACTATCTAATTGCTGTTTGAACCTGCTATGTGGCGAGCTTTGTCCACATGCAGCACATCAATTCTTCATTGCATATGTGATTCCAAAATGGAAATACAGCCATCTGTTACACGCAATAACTCGCAAGGTGTTAGTGTCTTCATCTCTCCTCATATACAATTCTGTTTCTTTTTGCCTCTGCAGTGTTGCTTCACAGTACTGTACCACAACAGTTTTCTTTTGGGTGGGGTTATATATTCCCCTGCTGGAATACCAGCCTGCTTGCACCGGCACACACACACACACACACACACACACACACACACGCATACAAAGACACACACGAGCACAAGCAAACAAGCAGATCCCTACAAAGTAAACAAAATGCCGCATGAGTTAATTGGGTTGTAAGTTTTTCACCCATCCCCATCTGTCTGTCACACCTTGTTTATTTACCATTTTGTATTATGAAGTGAACGAATGTCTTTTTCAATTCATTAATGCTCTGAACTGACTCAATTAGTGCTAAATTAATAGGTCAAAAATGATTAGAAAATGCAACTCCTTAATCGCATCAGAGTCTGCATCTCACTATCTCCTGTTTCTTTCACAGATGCATGGACGTACATGGATACACTGGGGAAATGACTACTTGTCTAATTTTGTATTTTGGTTAGTGCTGCTAGCAACTTTCATTGGAAAAGAGTTGGCCACACTGTGCTGGGTTTTTTGTTTGGATCATTTTGAAAATTTAGCATACTCTTGCTAGTTTCTCAACATTATTGAACCTAGCTTTAACGTTATTCTATTATTAATATTCAAATTTTAAAGGTGAAATTGATTGTCTAATCCTGCTTCGCCAAATGGGTTTGACTTTGAATTAGATTGCTTAACTTTCAATATCACCTTGACCCGGCCGCTATGTTGAGATCAGCTGAGGAAATACCAAGCACCGCCCACAAGACGGAGCAAACTTTCTCATTTTACAGCTAAACAGTACACTGCAAGATGTTTCTGAAAACATTTGAGGCGGGAAATAGACATTACGGTAACAGCATATTAATCCATATCATCGCTGCCTAATTTGACCATTTGATCAGAGTTTGCGAGTGATTGACAGCTGCCTCCGTTGAATAGACAGCCAATAGGAATGCTCTCTCTCTCTGAAATGACCTGTGATTGGCCAAAGTCTTCCGTCACAGGCTAGATTTTTTAAAGCCTGAAAACATAGCCAAGAGGAGGTGCAATAGTCTAGTTTTCTCTCAGAGCACTTGAATTACAATATGCTGAAAGGTTATTATGGATTTTTTGCCCAGTGATGCCAAAAACATTCTCCCTACAGCAGGTTTAAAGGACAAATCAGTGGATCACCAAAGTTATTGAAATTCATCCTGAGGAGGATATGAATGTGTGTACCAAATGCCATGACAGTCCATCCAATAGTTGTCAAGAAATGTCACTAAAAAACAACAACCAAAAAAACATTCAACCTGGCAATGGAGGGAAAGTCAGGGGTTCACTAAAGTCAGCAGGATCGACCCTCTAGGGGGAATAGTTAAAGAGATATTCGGGCTGGACTTAAGTGGCGGGCCGACCGACAGACTGACATTGACACCCCTAGAGCCGTGCCACCAGCTCGGCTTAAAACAAAGATATTGTGGGTGACAGGGACCGAGGGAGAGGTGGAGGTCCCGTCATGACCGTCAATGTCTGGACGGAATTTCATGGAATTTCATTACACTGTAGGCCACAGTGGTGGAACAACAGGCCAACTGACAGACAAACCAACATTGCCATCCCTCCGCCATGACAGAACGACTGAAATACAAACACAACAAAACATTCTTACTTACTTTTCTTGTTATGACTGTGTAATGTCATGACACTCAGCAACTCTGACTTCCATCCTTGAAAAGAGACGCCGCAGTAAATGTATGCAAGCTTAATGGATACACAAGCTATTAAGTGTACCAGACAAGATAATAAATGCGTTGTCTGGTGAATGTACTGCAATGTTTTGAAGCATCATCCACTGTGTAGAAATAAACAGGCTGCTCCAAATCCAGGTATTTGTTACCAAATGGAGTTCTCCATTTGGATGATTTGGGGAGCTTTCGCGCTGAGCGACGTGCATCAAGATCTCAAGTGGGATCTTCGTGGATCTGATGGTAAAAAATGGTGAAATGAAATAGAGTGCTGCTGTAGCTGAAGAGGGTCTCAAGAAATCAGGATGCTAAAATGGAATATCTAAAAATCTGCAACAACCGCACACTCCTATTAATCATATAATGAGTCCCTGTATAGTTATTTGTATTCAGATACTTCCACCTTGTCACATTATTTTACCACCCATTGTGCCATGAAATGAAGCCCATTTACAAATCATTCTCCTTCTGATTTGATAAATGAAACTGGTGAATGAGTGAGCCCCCTGAACGGCTTGTTTGAATAATTGAGCAGTACTCAATCAGACAACATTAGGCAGCGGTGGCGGCCCCGCCATCGGAAATAATTACCACCCGGCAACAGACTACACATGGGTGCTGCCTCCACAGGGGCGCCACATTTGAGACCAATAGATTAGAACAACAGCACCCCCCACCCCCACATCTCACATGCCTTGACGAACACCACCTACCGTACAGAAACCTGCAGTGAGAACAGGAAAGGACAGGGGACACCCACAGCAGCGTTGGGGGTGTGGGATAGCTGTCACTGCAGCGGGGTAATGCATACTGTCGGGGTTGAATAAATCACAACCACAGAACCGACCGCTATTTATGCATTTGGGCAAAGACCCCACCCCCACACCCTTTCAAATCGGCAGTAGCCTATTACCAAGAGATTGTATATAATTAGTCAGTCACTTCCAATTTATTTAGACATGATTTATTGTGTACACCATCAATCATAAAACAAATGAAAACCCTATTTTTTTGTAATTTTGGGGTGTTGTGCAAATTGGAAATATCCCTGAAATTGAAACAATGAGCGAAACGTACAGGAGAAATGAATTGTTTGGGGACTTTTAAATGAGGTAGATATTAGGGATGTCAAAGTTAACATGATAATAACGTGATAACGCCATTTCGTTTTAATGCCTCTAATGTTTTAACACATTAAAGCAACTTGCAATTTTTAGGTTGTAGCAGGCTTAATTTTAAACCTAGAATGAAGATCATCATATAAAACTAGAAAACCTAAGGATTGGTACCAACCATGTCAAACTAGCTTGTCGTGAAGGAGGCTAAATAACGCTCCAAACTTGCGCTAAATTTCGAGGAAAAACTGGCATGGCCCTTTTCAAAGGATTCTCTTGACCTCTGACCTCAAGATATGTGAATGAAAATGGGTTCTCAGGGTACCCACAATTCTCCCCTTTACAGACATGCCCACTTTATTATAATCACATGCAGTTTGGGGCAAGTCATAGTCAAGTCAGCACACTGACACACTGACAGTTGTTGTTGCCTGTTGGGCTGCAGTTTGCCATGTTATGATTTGAGCATATTTTTATGCTAAATGCAGTACCCGTCAGGGTTTCTGGACAATATTTGTCATTGTTTTGTGTTGTTAATTAATTTCCAATGATTAATATATACATACATTTGCGTAAAGCAAGCCCACATATTTGCCCACTCCGATGTTGAAAAGAGTATTAAATACTTGACCATCTACCTTAAAGGTACATTTTAAACAGATAAAAAATGTGTGATAATTTCCAATTAATTGCAATTATCTATGGACAACCATGCAATTAATCGCGATTAAACATTCTAATCGATTGACAGCCCTGGAAGATATATTTGCAAATTGCTGAGACCTTGAACACTAGTACCTGTAGAAGACAACATACTATTATCGGTCTCTATTAGGGTCTAGAGCTGCAACGATTAATCGATTAGTTGTTACCTATTAAATTTATCGGCAGCTATTTTGATAATTGATTAAACGTTTTTAAGGAAAAAAAGTTAGAATTCTCTGATTCCAGTTTCTTAAATGTGAATATTTTCTGGTTTCTTTAGTCCTAAACTGGATATCTTTGAGTTGTGGACAAAACAAGACACTTGAGGACGTCATCTTGGGCTTCTGGAAACACTGATGGACATTTTCTGACATTTTTTATAGACCAAACGACTAATCGATTAATCAAGAAAATAATCAATAGATTAATAGACAATGCAAATAATTGTTAGTCGCAGACGTAATAAGGTTTTTAGATCTGTGTCACAGTTACTATTGTTCCGGTAAAATATCACACAATTCAATATGACACAATGCCTTACTTTTGGGTAATTGGGCTTTCACTTGTCTTGAATTATCCAGTTTCTCCTGTGCGTGTCTGGGTTTCACAGTCTCTTGAGACGAGCTTTGCCGTTGCAGAAGCATCTGTAATGTGACAACATGGTAACGGGAAGGTAGTTGTGTGTGACTGGATGAGTGTTTTCTGTATGGAGTGGGTCACTAAGCGTACCATGCATACGTCTGTGCCAAAGTAGTGTCTGCAACAGAGACTCATTTACGCCCGCACAGACTGGATGTGATTGACAGCTGGGCCGAAGGGCCTTTGGCTCCTTCCTGATTTTCTTTTCCACTAGAGGTGTCCCATGGGACTTGGAATTCATGCTACAGTATATCAGCAGGACAGCTTACGGCTGTAATGAGGATGAAAAGCAACCAAGCCAGTGTTTCCGTTCTATGCTGCTCTGAGTTTTACAAACTATCATTTGGTTTTAGTCATGCAACATGCATTTGATTTACATTAGACATTTCTTGGAAAAGCAGTGACTACCAAAATGGGATGATTAAAAGGAGGAAATTGGCTAAATATGATCTGTTATCTACATCCAGTAAGCGTGAATAATATTTTGGTTCACTAGTCATTCATTATATCTTAAATCCAAAATGACACTTAGCAGCCAATATTTATCCACGAGATTTTCTTTGACAAACAAAAACGTTTTAACTCTTTACAACCATTTTCCTTTATTTTCACAGTTAATTTCAACTGTTGTCACACAAGACACTTTATTATTCAAAATTGGCCCACAGTAAGGCTTTTCACAAAAACAACATGTCATAAGGTATTAATGCAAAGCAGGCGCAACTCGTCGCAGGATCCAAATCGCGATCTCTATTTTTAACCATAATTCCAGTGATGGCTTACAGTACAGTCATTCCTGCTTAAAGCAGTAACTTTTGAATTGTTCTTTGAGATAACAGTTGTGACAGAATTAAGAAGTTTTGAAGCCGTAACCTTGTAACTCAAAATGCATGAGTATGGCTTCTACAGGCATTGCTTGGCTGACAATTCTTGATGTTCTCGCTCCTTTGAACACAAGTACAGACATCCCTGCAATTGATAAATTCAAACGCTTGTCCAACAGTGGAAGAATGCAGAAATAACTGCCCATAAATGGAATACTAATGAACTAAGGGTGTGTACGTTCGAGATATAAAAAAAGCAATTTTGGCATATTTCACCATCTGCATTTCAAGTAGCTGTCATAATTCCAGCCTGTTTTTTTTTTCTGAGTTGTTGCCCCTCTTCTAGCTACTGTATTTATTCCTCTACAGAAATCATGGTGGACTTGCTGTATGATTTTTCAAACAGTGTAACCCTCTAACAGTAACATCTCAGTAACATTTGCTGCTCTTAATGAGATATTTTGAAACAATTTTACCCCTGGTCCTAAATGAGACCTTGCACCTGTTCCCTAGTCATTTCATGAAGCTTCATAAAGGAGTGATTCAGTCAATATCCCTGGCCACCGGTGCTGCTTCCAATTTGTACATGCGGTGGTGCAGCCTCTTTTCAAGTAACCAAGGTCTGACCCTGTGTGCCTGCTACAAAGTACAAACTGCTGTTTTCATCCAAGGTTTCAGAAAAAGAATTATGTCTGAGCCACTGGTACATTTTATTAATCAAAATAATAAGTATAAAAATTGGATCTTTTAGAGCCCACTGTGCAGCCTTTGATACTTAGATTGTATTGATCATTGTATTTGTGGCTATTCCAGGTTTCCAGCTGATACATTTTAATGATTTGGTGTCCTTCTAGCACAATCAACAGGCCAATAGGTGCATACTTTACTACTAATACTCAGAGGTGGGACCAAGTCATTGTTTTGGAAGTCACAAGTAAGTCTCAAGTCACTGCACTCAAGTCCCAAGTCAAGACTGACAAGTCCCAAGTCAAGTCCCAAGTCAGGACTGACAAGTTCCAAGTCAATTTCCCAGTCAAGACAGGCAAGTCTTGAGTCAAGTCCTGAGTCAAGACTGACAATTCCCAAGTCAAGTCCCAATTCAAGATAGGCAAGTCCCGAGTTAAGTCCTAAGTCAAGACTCACAAGTCCCAAGTCAATTCCCCAGTCAAGACGGGCAAGTCTTGAGTCAAGTCCCGAGTCAAGACTGACAATTCCCAAGTCAAGTCCCAAGTCAAGACCGGCAAGTCCCGAGTCAAGTTCAGAGTCAAGACTGATAAGTCCCAACTCAAGACAGACAGTTCCCAAGTCAAGTCCCAATTCAAGACAGACAGTTCCCAAGTCAAGTCCCAAGTCAAGACAAGCAAGTCCCAAGTCAAGTCTCTAGTCAAGACTGACAAGTCCCAAGTCAAGTCCCAAGTTAAGACAGGCAAGTCACGAGTCAAGTCCCAACGTAAGGTATGGTTTTCTGCTTCAACTTGATTGGATGCTGTTGGATCGGTTTAAACAAAGTTGATCTTGGGAATTAAGTGTGAGATAAGTAAATGCCCCAAATACCCAATAATATTCACCAAAAATACAGAGTCCAGGGTTCAACCAAAAAACACCACTTTTCATGGATTCAGCAATAAAGAACAAAAGATAGAAATTCAGTTTGTTCAGTTCAGTTCCCCCCACGAGTAAATGCTCTTCCCAAACAAATCAATAAAGGATCTCTCAAAAAGTAAATAAACCCAACATCTCTGATGTAGACTGAGTTACCTCCAGTACCGGGCAGTTGATCGCATTTGTGCTCTTTAAATAACATACTTTTTAACACTTGGGCTTAGGGGAAGGTATCCAGTATTTTTCGTATAGTCGAGTCTAAAGTTATCAAATTGTTGACTCGAGTTTGATTCAAGTCCACATCATGTGACTTGAGTCCACACCTCTGCTCACACAGTACTTGTACACAAGAAACTACTTTAACTTTAATGGACTGAACTCATTCATACTCCCCAGAGGATGTACCTGTTCCATTATAAACTCCATAAAGATTCCTTTTAGCACAAGATTCAGGTCAAACTGTCCACCTGCCTGCCCCAACATGTGTATTGCTGCCATCACCTGTGGGTTTACAAAACAACAACAATAACCACTGGTGTTTTAATGTGTGTTATGAACTCAAGAAGTTGGTTATTTGTTCTATCCAACACTTTCCCTATGTGGGATGTAAGGAGATTTGTCTTAGGAAGCTGCTATAGGGCTCTAGAATTGTAGTGTTTGAATTTGTAATGCATGATCTTTGACTTCTAGACCTCCCTTAAAGTTTTACTTTCCTTTTATGTTTCTTGCTCTTCTGCTGGATGTCTTTTCCATGTATATTGTACCATTAATCCTACCTGGCTTTGCACGCTCTTACATTTAGCTACTGAGATCAAAGAAGAGCCTGTGCTCATACCCTCGGGGGGGGACAGCTGTATTATTAAAGACGGAGAGATTGCTGAGGGTCCTGCGAGGCAGTCTACTTGAATAGATAGAATTATCTTTGGACTTTTGCATTAGGAAAAGGTGGTATGGGGTCAGTAAGCCCAAGACAGCTCAGTCTCAGAGCGATGAAACTTCAAACTAATCAACTGAATGAGCCACCGTTACAGTTGGAGTAACATCCACCGCTCTCTTTATTTCTGTCTTGTAGTGTTACGCGACGACTTCAGGCAGAACCCGCAAGATGTGGTGGTGGCGGTCGGGGAGACGGCCAGTCTCGAGTGTCAGCCTCCACGCGGGCATCCTGAACCCACTACCTTCTGGAGGAAAGATAAAGCCCGCCTTGACCTCAAAGATGACAGGATCACGGTGGGTTACTCTTCGGGGTGCACTCCTCTACCTTTTACATGACCCTCATACTCTGAATCACACGCTCGATGATTCACCTGTTCACATTTACCTGGAGCTGTGAAGCACTTTGTATTGAACTGGTTCTTTGTACATTTTTTTTTTTGGTCAGGTTCGTGGAGGAAAGCTAACCATTTCAAATACCAAGAAGAGTGATGTGGGGATATATGTGTGTGTGGCAGCGAACATGGTTGGGGAGAGAGAGAGTGAAAAAGCTCAGCTCTCAGTGTTTGGTAAGCAGTCTGACATACACTCTTTGCCTGGCTCATAAAAAGGAATAAAGCATTTTGTTTTTCTCAGGTACTCGCTGCACGCTAGCACATACAGTATTTACCACTCTGTCAGAAGTATATTTAGCATCCATGTCATGTGTGCTGCCCACATCCAGAAAGGCCAGTGTTTGTGCAACGGCCTGTGAACCAGGTGGTCTTAGTGGACGAGACCGTCGAGTTCAGGTGTCAGGTTCATGGCGACCCGCCTCCCACGCTGCGCTGGAAAAAGGAGGACTTGGACATTCCCCGTGGCAGGTGAGGGATGCATGTGTCTGTGGATAAAAGTCCTAATTGATGAATGCTGAAGCACAGCTAATGAGTCCCACTTGAGGAAAAAAAAAAATCAACATATTACTCATGGAAGACTTTCATCAGTGTGGTAACAATCATTTATTAGCAGGCAGAAAATCTCATTATTTGCTGTTTGAACTACAGATGAAAGCATGTCCAATGGCTGCTTTTGACTAATCAAGTACCACTGTACTGCATGTGTGTGTATACACAAAGCATTAAAGGCCCAGAGATGGAGTATATATATAATATAAAGCAATCCAATACAATAGCCCTACAAGGAATAGTACCTATATGAGGTGTATAATGTCCAGTCTGTATATATTGATTTCTGTGGTAATTTTTTTGGTAGTTTGTGAAGCTGTTGCATTGGATTGCATCGTATTCGAAGGTGTTCCTGCGGTTTGGTTCACCCTTGTGTACCCACACATCATAAGCACATGTTAATTGCCTCGCAATCCCATTAGAACACTTATTTTTTTAAGTCATTATCAGCCTGTCATGTGGGCCTTAATAGTTAGTGCTCAGCGCTTTATATTTTTAATTACAGTGTGTCTCATTATGCAATCTGGCCATCCATCAAAGCCTTTTAATTCCTTCGCTTGGTTTGACTATAAGTTTAAGATCGCTTTTTCTTCCTTTTAATAATATAAAACTATTAACAATGCATTCAAAACATGTTGACATTATTTGAAGAGGACCTATCATGCTTATTTTTGGGTGCATACTTGTATTTTAGGTTTCTACTGGAACATGTTTACATGCTTTAATGTTCAAAAAACACTTTATTTTTCTCATACTGGCTGTGCTGCGGCACCTCTTTTCACCCTCTGTTTGAAACAATCTGGTTGAGCTCCTGCCCCCACTCCCGAAAAGCCCAGTCTGCTCTGATTGGTCATCTGGCCCACTCTGTTGTGATTGGTCAACCAAACCAAACTCTTCAGACTCTGCTCCAGCTCAGCTACTAGCTACTAACTAGCTTTTTATTTGAGGGCGTGCCAAACTGGCCGATGGGCAGGTGTTATGCAAATGTGTTACTTGGTTACATCACCACGTTACGGAAGAAAAAGGCAGGACTTCAAGCAAGGCATTTCAGGCAGTTCAACAGTTCAGGAGTAGTGTTTCTAGGAAAGGGGAAAAAGCACAAAAGCATAATAGGTCCTCTTTAAGACTGCATAAAGGGATGACAAAATGTGATTTCAGCTGGATTTTAAATGTTTTTACGACTAAACTGAGCAATAACTCCAATTTATATAATACATTTGTTTTCAACAAACACTTTGATTTAAACATAAAACACAGGTAAGCACTCTTTCTGAACTTGTTGAGTATTTCCATGGCAATTTCAGACACATCATGAGAAATTACAATTATTTCTGGACAATATTTGTCATTGTTTTGCGTTGTTAATTGATTTCCAACAATATATTTACACATATATTTGCATAAAACAAGCCTTTGCCCACTCCCATGTTGATAAGAGTATTGAATAATTGACAAATCTCCCTTTAAGGTACAGATAAATCATTTAACTGATAAAAAAATGTGTGATTAATTTGTGATTAGTCACGATTAACTATGGACAAGAATGCAATTAATCCGATTGAATATTTTAATCAATTTACAGCCATTATAATTAACTAATATGTTCTTGTATATGTATTAAATTTCTGCTAGAATTGCTATCAAGTAAATCAAATACAAGAGTAACTAAACAGATATAATTGAGTAAATATGGAGACTGTGATGCTCAAAACCTAGAAGTCAACTATGTTAAATTGATTATTTATTTTAAAAGAACTACTAAAGAAATGTAATCTATTAAAACATGTCCTTCTGCTACAAGTTTAACACCTGTTACAAGCCATTATTATTATTATATAACAACCGAATGGTACCGTCTCTGGTGTGTCAGATCGTGAGGCAGACTATAGTATCTGCCTGTGTCTCTCCGTCTGGCCGTCTGTCTGCCCACCTGTGTGGTGCCCTCTGCCTCGGTACCCCTTGACTCTAGAAACATGTCCTACTTTCAGACCTGCTTCGCCTCACTTCCCTCCTTCCACTCCTTTCATTCTTCTCCGTAAACCCGTCAGCCTCCTGGGATGGCTGTATCTGGGTCAGAGATGTGCTGTGAATGGAGTCCTCAGCAGACTCTGGACGAGACCCCCGCAATCCCTCCCCTTACCCCCCGCCCCCATCGATATTCTGCCCACACCCTTTTGGAACATCTATTTCAAATGTGACTTTTTCTCACCCCTTGTGCCATTTCTCTGCCTGACTTGTCTCCCATCTCGGAATCAGTATGGCTGGCTAGACAATTTCACAGGATCTCTCACGCCAAAAGGGACCCCAGAGAGGGAGAGCCCGACTCCTTTTGCTCTCCTCTCCTCTTTCTGTCCGCAGCCCCCTCTGAGGCGCTTATCTAAACTCTGGTAGCTGAGATGTTTCTCTCACTCTAACTGCACCGCTGCTGCCTTGCAGTGTGCTGCACTGATGCATGGAACGTATCTTATGAATTAGTCATTTCTTACTGCTTGGCTCATTCATCAAATCCAGTTTGTCAGACTGTGCCACTCCCTTACTCTCAGACTGTTTGTCTGTCTCCCCCTCTGTCTCCGTCTCCCCTCTCTCTTTTTGCTTGCTCTCTCCCACACAGATGCACTCACACACACACACACATATAGTATAGCGTACTGCACAGCCCACACCACAGTGGGTGGCTCGTCTTTATAAATATTGAAATAGTGGAACAGTCAGGGTTCCAGCTGAAAGCACCTTTCATTTTGCCGTGCCTTCATCTCAGCATAATTGCTCCCCTTTTTTTTCTCTGCTTCTGCGGCAGAGTGTGTGCAGCAGGGAGTCTTTAATTGTCTTAGAAAGTCGGTCTTTATTCTATCAAAAAAATGACACAACCTACATAAAAAGCCTCCATCTAAAAAACATCACACCAGTTTACACAATTCAATTTCAGTGTTTGTATTTACTTTATCTAAATGAACATTTTTTGATGTGCGTAATTGTTATTGATCATCCCGTTTTTTATGAAATCAACCACTTGACTCATTGTCGCTATCTCCAGGTATGACATCAGATATGAAAAAGAGGACTTCCTGCTGAGGATAAAGAAAGCATCAGTCAGTGATCAAGGAACCTTCACCTGCCTAGCAGAGAACCGCGTTGGGAAACTGGAGGCCTCTGCCTACCTGACTATCAGAGGTGGGTAACTGCTCGTGTGGACTCGCCCGTGGCAAAGCTCATAACCCATCCCTGATATTTTTTGTGTCTCCCAAAGCAGACCGCAGGACAATCAGTCCTTTATTGCCCACTTTACGAGCGTTATTGCCCCCCTGCTGAAAGGCTGGGCCTGGCCTCAGCTTTTCTTTTCATATAGCGGGGCTGATGTACTTGATTGCTCCAGATCTCCAGCCAGGCTCCAGATATGAACAATCTAACCAGCTCTAAGTGAACTGTTATGACTTCTCCTGGGGGGCTCATTCTCCATACCAGCCCACTCACTCCATATTTACACCATATTAACGTGAGGAGGCTACTTCAGAGTAAAGGTTGATATCGTAACAATAAAAATGATATTGCTATTTGGCAAATCAGACCCCGTTGGCATTATAACTGGAGAGCGTGAAAGCGTTGTTCATACACTTTAAAGGGATAGTTTGGGCGTTTTGAAGTGGGGTTGTATGAGGTACTTAGCCATAGTGTGTTACCTACAGTAGATGACAGTCGACGCAACCCCAGTTTGGAGAAACAGACAGGAGTTACCGCCCAGAAGCAAAGCAATGTGCTGCTGTGGACGGGGCCGGCAGCAAAACGGATTTTAGCCAAGTGTACACCTTGCCGTGAGAACAGACCTTTCCGACAGGGAACTGAAGTTGTTGTATCCATCTATGCTCTCGCCAAAGACACCAGACTTCATTGAAAAAACTATAATTTTACCTCACAGAACACAGAGATTGCTGGTCTACTGTCGCCTTGATCGGTCAGTTTGTTTGTGCTATAATAACACAAACTAACTAACCGATCGAGGCAGCGGTAGACGAGCACTATTCCCACCTTCTGCGAGGTAAAATTACTGTTTTCAATGGAGTGTGGTTAGTTTGGCGAGAGCATAACGGCGTCAGTTCTCCGTCGGAAACATAGACTGTACAGCTGTCTAATGGCAAGGTATAGAGTACACTTGAACTGATATTGATTATTTTTAGGTGGGCCTTTCTTTTAGGTGGCTAAAATATATTTTGCTGCCGGCCCCGTCCATAGCGGTACATTGCTTTGGTTCCGTGCGGTAACCCCTGCCTGTAATACGCTGACGATGGATAAGTACCTCATACAAACCCACTTCAAAATACCCAAACTATCACATTAAGATAAGTAACACTTGACTTGGAACCAACCCATAACATGTTCTTAACATGGATAAATACATCATACACACTGTACATTACATATCATAACATTCCTTCTTTATTATTTTATATATTGGATTCTTACTCTAATTCCTAAAACTCATGCATGAATTGTTTTATACCCTGAAGAGATGTCCTAACCCAATCTTAAGATTGGTGTCAAACATATTTGACATATTTTGAGCGATATATCTTTTATGTTAAGCCAGATTTGTGCTTGGGTATAATAAAATAAGACATGTATAGTGAGTTAACACAGATCACTAATACAAAAGCTGCAGTAAAGGCAGTAAACACTGGACAAAGACATGAACATTTTTCTGAAGAAATGATCAATGATAAGGGAAAAAAATAGACCTTATCTGAATGTTGTTATATCAGCACTAGCTGTTTGGGTTTTTAATTACTTTTACTGATTAAAGTTCTCATTGGGCTGATGGTGCAACAAAAGTAATACATGACAGTAATAATTATAATTTGCTATTTACTGATTTTAATTTATTCTAAGCCTGCCCTTGTCCATGAGACACCCGCTATACAAACAGATCTGTTAACTGTGTGAATGTGCAATTATTGTGACACAAGCGTTACAGATAAATTGTCCAGCCAGTGGTTTTTGGCAATGCTTACCCTTCCCCTCTAACATTGCCAAGGTGCCATTTCCTTGAGGCCCATGCCATCACCTGCTTCTGGTGACTGAGCTCCACCCTCCTCCCCCACCCCCTCTTAACTTCATGGATGGAAACCCAACTCCATCTCATTCATTTCTGATTTTCATTCTTATTTTTCTGTCCCTCTGTTCTACTCCTCTTTCTCCGCTTTCCTTCTCTCTTACTGTTGTGTGTTAATCTCACCCACACCATTGTTGTGTCACCAGCTCGCCCCGTTGGTAAGTAAGAGCTGATCCCATTGTGCATGCGTTGCTCTCTTTCTGTTTTTGATCACACGCACACATTGTATGCATGGACTGTTATGGCATTCCACAAAACACATTCATGGAACTAATAGTGGACATGCATATCTACGTTGTTACTATCAGCCCATGACTTCCCCTGGCAGTTTGGATTTACCACCTCACTTTTTTTTCAAGGGGTCCAGACACAGTATGATTGATAGGCCCTGATTCAAAAACTCAAATTGAGAAGGACATTAAAGCACCCTGATAATTACTTGATATCATTCATTCTGATGTTCTGGCAGCTGGATGAATGGCTTGTGTGATTGATATAGTTAAATAAATAGTTCTTAAAGAAATAACAAAGACCTAATGCATGAACCTATTAGCTTTGCAGCTGGACCTTCGGTCCCAGATTTTTTCTTTTAAACTAGGCCTTCTATGATATCCACTTTGGAAGTCTGTGCAAGTGTGTTGCTATTGTGTTATGGTTTATTTCACCTTTAACCTCAGAGGCGCCCCAGTTTGTGGTGCGACCCCGTGACCAGATCGTGGCGCAAGGACGGACAGCTACCTTTCCTTGCGAGACAAGGGGCAAACCTCAGCCAACTGTCTTCTGGCAGCGAGAGGGAAGCCAGGTAAGGATACTGATTTTGTTGAATTTATATTTGGGCTGTCAATTGATTCAAATATTTAATCGTGATTAATCACACATTTTTTATCTGTTCAAAATGTACCTTAAAGGAAGATTTGTCAAGCATTTAATACTCTTATCAACATGGGAGTGGGTAAATATACTTGCTTTATGCAAATGTATGTATATTTATTATTGAAAATCAATTAACAACACAAAAAAATTACACATTTTGTCCAGAAACCCTCACAGGTACTGTATTTAGCATAATAAAATATGCTCAAATCATAACTTGGCAAACTCAAGCCCAACAGGCACCAACAGCTGTCAGTGTGTCAATGTGCTGGCTTGACTATGACTTGCCCCAAAACTGCATATGATTATCATAAAGTGGGCATGTCTGTAAAGGGGAGACTCGTGGGTACCCATAGAACCCATTTTCATTCACTAATCTTGAGGTCAGAGGTCAAGGGACCCCTTTGAAAATGGCCATATCAGTTTTTTCTTGCCAAAATTTAGCGTGAATTTGGAGCATTATTTAACCTCCTTTTTGACAAGCTAGTGTGACATGGTTGGTACCAATATATTCCTTATGTTTTCTCGTTTCATAGGATGCCAGTATCTTCACTAGCTTTAAAACTGAGCCCGCTACAACCTAAAAATCGCAAGTTGCGTTAATGAAATTAGTGGCGTTAAAACAAATATGCGTTAACGCGTTATTATCACGTTAACTTTGACAGCCTTAATTTATATGTATCTGTTTGTATAATGTGCATGATGGGGAATTAATGATTTATCTTATAGGCCCACTTTGCTGTACAGACATAAATTCTGCGGTATCATCCTGAGTAAAGTATCTAAAATATTCAAAATATGGGCAAGGATCCGACTAAAAGGATCAAACCAGGGGACAGCACAATGTGGTTCCGTTCCACATACAGATAATGAAGTGGTCATTTATCATCAATCTGCACCAGTCTGACCGGCCAATTCACTTAGCAAGAAACAATGTCATGTGCAGCATTAGAGTCATTAGACATAATGAAAGCAGGCTAATGTCCTTTCCTGCCCATCAGCTTGTCTGCTCGGGGTGCAGAAACATCACGACAACGCTGATGCCTCAATTTTACGAGCATGGCTGCAGGTTATTACAGCAGGATTATCACTCTGGGGGTAAACTGCCATTCAGACCTAGTAGGAAAGAGACATTGACCCACTTTTCTAATGGCATTGTACATATTTGTTGGAATATGTAAAACATGTCTTGAACACAGCAGCGATTGCTATAAAATCAGTTGTGTTGGCCAAAGATGTGAAGTTAAAATACACAAAACTCTTAAACTCTTTCCCGATTGACAACATGTTAAAGGGTAACCTATGTATTTTTCAACCTGGACCCTATTTTCCCGTTTTTTTGTGTAACTGACTAATAGGGACAATAATTTCTGAAATTGGTCCAATACTGAGGGAGAGCGCTGTAGACTGCAGCTGCTCATGGGCTGCAATGTAAAACTATTGGGGCAAGCTGGCACCATCATTTTCGTCCACTGAAAGTGCTAGTTTTTGCCATGACAGGCTCTGATTTTTATTATAAGTGTCAGACATTATGGAAAGATTCTCGATCAAGGAGAAGTCTCATTCTGAAATTTCTCAAAGTGACGTGTTGCCGGAAGGCAACGGTGGAATAGTGGAATACATCCAGCCAGTGCCAGCAGAGTTTGTTGTGTTGGAGTACATAAAGTGTAACTTAGTGTTATCTAAAAGATTTTCAATATCATGGTTGAATATTTAGATGACTTTGACAACGTGGATGAGGTCTTTAAATTCTGTCCATCTTTATTTGAGCCAGAGTATAAGGATATATTCAGATTTCACAATGAGACTTCTCCTTGAGCGGGACTTGGACAAAAACAAATAGACCGAATCAAGCAAAAGGTAAAAAACAATGTTTTATTTCTCAATATGGTCTTTTCCATAATGTTGTCAGACACACTAACAATCTGAGCCTGTCAGTGGCATGGGATAAGTGAATTTTAAGAATAGTTTAAGTTACTATCAGTGACAGGAAGATACAAATATCATCTGCATAAAAAGCAAATATGTATATGTGCCCGTTTATTAAATGACCAAGGGTGAAAATGTAATTTAAGAAAAACATTGGTCTCAAAATTGACCCTGGGGGTACAACACAGATGAGTTTAGCAGAACCTTGTCAGAAATGCAGTATATGATTTAAACTATTCAATAATGTGAAGGATATTTGCACTAATAGTCCAAATAATATATTTAAATTAGGGCTGTCAAAGGTAATGTGCTAATAATGTCTTAATGCAAATTTATTTTAATGCCACTCATTTCTTTAACGCAAAAAGAGTTTTTTTTTTTGGGTCGTGGCATGCTCAGTTTTAAAGCCAGAGTGAGGATCCTGGCATCATATGAAACTAGAAAAACCCAAGGAATCCATTGGTACCAACCATGTTATATTACAAAATTGTTCAAAATTTTTGAAGGGCATATTGAGCATATTTTTGTTATGCTAAATGCAGTATCTGACATGGTTTCTGGACAATATGTGTTTTTGTGTTGTGTTGTTAAATGATTTCCAATAATAAATATATACATACATTTGCATAAAGCAAGCATATTTGCCCACTCCCATGTTGATAAAATGGTTAAATACTTGACAAATCTCCCTTTAAGGTACATTCTGAACAGATAAAAAATATGCAATTAATTTGTGATTAATCACGATTAACTATGGACAATCATGTGATTAATTGTGATTAAATATTGAAATAAATTGACAGCCCTAATTCAAAGCAGTGGAGAAGTTTTTTTGTGACACAATATCTACTTTATGAGGATTTGTGAGGATACAGTATCTTCCTCAAGATAACTAAATACTGAAATTTTTCCACAATATTTTCCACATGCAGATGGAAAATATGCTTCCTCTTTAAAGGGGGTTCCAGTTCCTACATTTTATACCTTTGGGCTACCAAGCAAGTATGCCATCCCATTTTATTTCCTTCCCACTTTCACTCCCTGTAGGATCTTCTGTTTCCCAGCCAGCCAACGCAGGGAGATAGCCGCGTCTCTGTGTCCGTGAATGGAGAGTTGACCATTTCATCTGTGCAACGCTCTGATGCCGGGTATTATATCTGCCAGGCCCTCACGGTAGCAGGCAGCATCCTGGCCAAGGCTCAGCTTGAGGTAGCAGACGGTAAGTCTGGACACACAAACTATGGGAGCTACTTTTTTTTGTTTGAATTACAGTATGTGATTTTACAGCACCAACATGCGCAAATAGCAATTATGTTTTGAGCCTACATTCTATTGTTACGCCATGTAAGGTTAATTACTGTATGCATTAGGAAAAGCACATGCACAATATTAATGAATACAAAACACTATTGTATGATTGCAATGCTGAATACACAGGTCATTTCACCAGAAGGGATTTCTCCTAATAACTGGTAGGCAGGCTTGGGGAGTACATGGAACTACATTATGTAATTAGGATACAGAAAAAAGGTAATTGTAATCCATTACAGTTACAGAAAAAAAGACATAGTCAGATTCCAGATACATTTGGTAAAAATGGGGATTACTATCAGGATTACAATTTTAAAATACATTTAAAATAAAGCCGTCAGGTAGAGGTAGTCGGTGTGGCTCTTGTTAGTGAAAAGAATGCTTTCACTGGGTCGAAATTTTGCCATTAAGTTGTATGTAAAGCAGAAAAGAGTAACAACATCGCAGTACAGCGCAAGTTATCACAAAGCAGGATGGTTTGCGCACATTCGAGAGGCATCCCAGTGTGAAAAGACGGTTCGTAGGATATGATCGAACCGCTTCATATTTGTGGTTCTAATACAGGACAAACCGGGAAATTTGCTTTACCAACTAATTCAAAGCTTTATTCATAACTTTGACATTCAAATTATTATTATTAGCAACCTCCACAAACATTCCGTGCAAAGTCCACCTTCTCTTCCCTCTGTCTCTCTCACAGAGCGAGCAGCACGGCGCTCAGGCATCTCTGTAATTGTCAGAGATGCCTGAGCAGAAATTTATCAGCTATAGCAGCAATCTAACAGCACCATAAATTACATTTATATAACCATAATAGGACACATGCATGTAGGTTAATTTAATTGAATTTTTATTGGTACTTCTGCAGCTCCAAGTTAAAATCTGGTAACTAATGTGCCAATGATTCAAGTCCTTGGATGATGACGGCATGGAAGGCAGAACTTGCACTCTATTGTGATGTTGTTCCTCTTTCCTGCTTTACATAAAAGATAGTGGCGAAATTTCAGCGTTTTTCTTTTCTCTTGTCTTTATTTGCATATTTTCTATTGAGGTAATCCATAAGTAACTGAAAGTAATCAGATAACATTACCTTTATATTATGATGCTTGGATTAGGTTGTTAATTAAATTTTTTAACAGGTAATTAGTAATTGTATCAGATTACATTTTTAAAGTAACCCTCCCAACCCTGCTGGTAGGTGACAGAAACACCACTGCTTTATCCCTAACCAAAAATAAGTTTATTCAAGTGTGCTAGTAGTACACTTCTTTTAAACTTAAAATAAGAGAGTATACTTGCAGTTTACTTATTATGAACTTATCAGAGATATACTTACCAATAGCATACGTAAGTATACTTGTCTCATACTGACAAGTATACAGAAAAGTCTAAGTATGCTTAGCTCATACTGAGAAGTATAAAGAAAAGTCTAAGTATACTTGGCTTATACTGACAAGTATATAGAAAAGTTTAAGTATACTTGGCTTATACTGACAAGTATACAGAAAAGTATACTTGGTTTACAGGCCTACTTGTACTTAATCTTTTGATCGAGATATACTTAAGAACAGTATAATTAAGTATTCTTGCTTTATAGGCCTACAGAAAGGTATACTTGGCTTGTAGTTGTGCTTACTTTTTATATCGTAGCCTATTTAAGTGTGTGAATGATTTATAAAAATTATGACATCAGTTTGTAATTGCAACTGCTCTCATCATGTTCATTATTCCTGAAGTCACAGGTTTGTTTTAGCATATCGTTTAATATGTTGTCGGGGTAGCATACAAACAACACACATTAATGGCGTTGTCACAAGTATTCTGTATTTGTATTTGATGCATTTTTATCGTGGTGCATACTGGGCTTTAAAAATTATACAAAAAAAACACACGCATAAGCTTGCAGCACTGTTCAGACCTAATAAAACTGTGAATAAATCAAAGCCTATTTGTCTACCCACGCTCACATTGCCAAGATGAATCTATACAGTATGTTCTAAAAGCCAGTCACCCACAATCATCCGTTTTAATTATCACCTCACTGTGGTAAATGTGAATGGCCTGAAAAGACTGAAACTGTATAAAATAAAACTGTCTAGTTGATGGAGAGACATTTTAAAAATTTTTTTTGTTCGTGTGTGTGTGACAAAGCTTTAATGTCAACATTAAGTGCTGAGCCGCTGCCAGCTGGGAGCTGTTTATGCCCTTCTCTCCATTTATTTCTTGGCTTTTTCTGCTTTTCCACACATTATTAAATTAACATCTGTTGAAGTGTTTTTGGATAGGAAATGACTCCTGTTCTGTCACTCGGAGGAAACGGATCGATATCCAAATGGTCGGTGCCGAGCACGAGGGAAGGGAGAAGTGCTGTTGATTGATGGCTGTAAACGGAGAGTTGCCGTGATACTAAGTGGAGTTTTGGAAGCTTGACGGGACGTTTTTAGCATTACTCAAGATTAGGGGTGTCCAAGAGGTTCCTGCACTGGATATAAACTTTATGAAGGTCCAGAAAATGGACTGGTGCTCCATCCTGTTGCGTCAGATGTGTGACTGACAGGTTTATTACTTATCCAGTCAGACGAAGTGGTAGGTAGGTTCTTGTGTAGAATTGGCGAGTACAGGGCAGTTCTCCTGACCACTGTAAGAACAGCTTTTGTGCACTGTAATGCGCATACACTAGCTTGCAAGCTGTGGAGGGTTGTGTGTGAGGATTGAAACAGAGGCACTGTATTTAGCCAATTCTTGCTGAAAGTTGTTTGGAACCTGAGCATACTGATAGACAGTTGAGATGCAGCGGACATGGTTTAACAAGTTTCTATGGATGTGAAACTGGGTCGCCATTAGAATCCAGTGCAACTGCTGGGAATCCAAGCTGACCACAGCCGCTGCCCTCCACGTACTGTAGGAGCAAACCAGCACTCTTTTAAAGCCATATTTCAAGCCTACAGGGATTTGTTACTAGACAGTGCTTGAAGTGGAAAAAAATAAGTGCCAGTACTCCCCTTATTCACATGTTGGTGTGTGTCTGCTGGTATCAGAAATCATTATTACATTCTGAGTTTCTAGAGTGAGTAAAAGATACTTGTAGATATTGGGGATCCTCGCCCAAGAAAATTTGATGGTTCTTGACTTAAAAGAACAGAATGTGACTTTTTAAGGGATCCATGAAATAGAAATAGAAATGGAATAGAAAATTCATAGCTATGTTTTCATCAGTGTATAATCAGAGTCATTGTGTTTTTGTTAGCTTAGAATGAGCCCTTCATATCTACTGTACATAAGGTGCAGGTCCTCTTCACGGAGTTCGCCATGTTGCTCCGCCATGTTTCTACAGTAGCCCAGAACGGACAAACCAAACACTGGCTCTAAAGAGAGCCTTCCATGTTTTTACTTTACCTGAAGGCCAACGTATTTCTCAGACAAGCTTGTGAAACTGCGGTGACATGAGCCGCAGAGTGCAAAACCGTGGTACCGCCAGCCGCCGTCTGACTTCCACTGCCCCTAAAGTAGAGTTATGATGGTAAGGATGGCCTCTAAGTGAGGTGAACAGCGTTACCATGGTTTTGCACTCGGCGGCTCACGTTACCGCAATCTTGGAAAGGGAGGAGTGAGCTGAGGGGCATTCAGTTGGTTGCAATCTGCAACCACACCACTAGATGCCGCCAAATCCTACACACAGTACCTTTAAAACCAGTTTGATTGTGTATCATTATTATTACTAGTTAAATAATTATTTTATCACTAACACATATCACAGCCTTGGTCTGAACATTTAATTCTTCTGGAAATGTTTGGCCCATAAAATCATATTCAGAAAATCAGAAGAGCAGATTCAGAACACCTTTAAATAATGTTTCATTGATTAGATTTGTTCACAAATTTAAAAAAAAAGGTTATGATGAATAGCTCACTAATTATTTTACAATAAGGATGTGAACATTGTATCGATAAGTTACAGCACCCTCGTTCTCATCCCTGTAGGCTCGTCCAGATGCTCTCAACATTGTTTGTTGTATTCATACGGCATATGAGGCAACTGCACAAAAGGCTGGCACTGCGCCTTATAATGGTAGGAAAAATCCTGCCAGAGAACCTGATATGGAGAGGGCAGAGAAGAGTACCGGTGTAAATCTGTGACCACCGAAATCTGTGACCGCAGAGAGCCAGCAGCATATGACATCACCGTTTTGACGGCTGTCTTCAGAAAATGCGACCCCACTGTACTTATCTTCAGCTTTTCTTTTAGAGTTTTGTGAATATATCTTCAAAGTAAAAGTATTAAAATACATTTATGTTTTTTAACAATTTAGTTTTGTGTGTTTTCTGGCACATATTTGCCTCATTTATTACCCAGGTACAGTGAGGTCACATTTTCTGACGACCCACTGTACTTATCTTCAGCTTTTCTTTTAGAGTTTTGTGAATATATCTTCAAAGTAAAAGTATTAAAATACATTTATGTTTTTTAACAATTTAGTTTTGTGTGTTTTCTGGCACATATTTGCCTCATTTATTACCCAGGTACAGTGAGGTCACATTTTCTGACGACAGCCGTTAGAAATGATGACCTCATGTGTTGCTGTCTCTCTTTGGTCACAGATTTCGATGTAACACTGGGTAGTTTGTGAGAAGTGTATTAATAACCAACATTCTCTCAACTCAGTAGGAGGCATATAACCAGTAGTTAAGTCCGCATCCCCTTTATCTGCAAACCCACTGTAAAACAATTCAGTATATTTTGCAGCCTGAGCACCCTCTGGTTCTGATAAGTGATAAACAATCTCCAAAAGCAACATTTTATTATTACCTTTGTCACCAAAGCCTGGAGTGTATGATTGCATTTTTTACAGGACTACAGCTAAATTAGGAACAGCAATATGATGTTGTTGTTGTTGGCTCTCAGTCGCTTGGGGGGCGTAATGATAGCTTGCTATACGGTAGATGTTTCCTGAAAATGCAATACTAGACTGTCTGTCTTTAGCCAATATAAAGACTAATGCTCAACTGAAGTTCCCCGTGAAAGGCTGATTATTGAAGCATTTATTTCATGTTCATAACACTGTCACATGTCAGTGAAATCCCAATAAATGCGTGTCAACAGCACACTGCAAATGACGTTTATATTGCCACATAAATGCAAGCAATTCAGCCTTCTATGTGGTTCAGTACTGTACCTGCACCTAGTTGTTTGTGATTTTTCTCTGCCATTCTGCTCGAGTTGCCGTGTTCCTCATTGTGCTGAAGGAGGTGTGATGGAAGATAAGGCAGGGGGAACCTGCTGTAAACACTTGTACGTACGGAGACAGACCTGATAACAGTGGAGAGCAGCGGTGAGGAAATTGGAAGCGGGGGGGTAGTTACAAGACCTAGAGAGCTTCAACACTCCAGAAATTACTGTTGCAGAGTGCAGGGGCTGTTTTCTGGATGATATAACATGCTTTAAAAAGCTTTAAAAGAGATGTATTGTTGTTCTGCTCGGCATGCTAATTCAGAGTTTAGTTTTGTGTGTGCGTTAGGTGGGGGGCGAGGATGCCAAGAGGGAGGAGGTGAAGCCATGAGTCAGAGTAGGAAGAGAGAGGACAGGCATGAATGTGTTGAGAGGTGTTATAAAGAAGGTATGGTAATTAGCACCACGGGTGAAGCATCGTTAATCCTCACCTAGTAATTAAAGCTCAAAGGTGTGATGCAGTGCCATGAGCACACTGCCTTACTGTGGAAAAAGGCCCACAAAAACAGTCACTTTCTCTCACAACATATCCGCCGGATTGAACCCTAACATCTTGGGCCTGCAGTTACTAATGCAATTACTGCAATCACAAATTAACACCTTGTGATAAGGTCATGTTTTTTGTGTTTTTTTTACCCATAAATCAGGTAAAATCTAACCAAAGTCATTGCTACATGCCAAGGCCATGACATCAAAATTATAGTGGTGGGAATGTGCGTTTTTAAAAAAATAACACCTGTTCCTTGATTATTACCTTTAGCCCTGAAGGACCGCCCTCCGCCCATTATCCGACAAGGCCCGTCCAACCAAACGCAGGCCTTGGGAAGCGTGTCCCTACTCACGTGTCAGGCGTCGGGGGACCCGGAGCCCACAGTCACCTGGCGGAAGAATGGCGCCAGTCTGCTTGGAAAGGACCCACGGTTTTCCCTGCTGGAGCACGGCAGCCTTCAGATCCAGAGCACCAGGGTGAGTTACACTGGATTACAGAGAAATGCATATATATTGTACATGTAGCATTACAGCACGTAACACAATGGCTTACAAGTTGAGGTGCAGCTCAGTGCTGTTTGTCAAGTTATTCTAGTCATTCATAAGAAATAATAATTAATTCCTAATTTAATTAATTCATCAAAATAAATTGTGAAAGTGTATCAGGGCTTTGAACATGAAGATAGAAGTATGTGATGGCCATGCTCTATTATGTCCCATAAATTGTTGTAGCAATTTTTGGGTTGATTTTTTGCTACACAGATTTGGTGCTAAATTTAACCTTTTTTTACCACTCGAGAATTGATAAAAAATTATCAATAATCCCTCCAAAATACCACATTAAGACACCAAGACCTCAAGGAACACCATAGAAAAAGACATGCTGGGATTTGATATGGAAAACTTTTGACATTTGGAGATTTCTGCAAGAATTGCATTTTTTGGTGATTGAATGGCGAGTACTTCTGTTCTGGAAACTGCTCAGTATATCTAGGGAAGTCATCCATCCTCCGAATGCCCTATAGGTCTCTAGTTTGTGGATGTAAAGTTTCATGAGGCTGGGATTTTCCTAGAGGTCACAACAGGTCATTTTATAAAGTGATGTTAAGTTTTAAAATAAATGGTCACACTGCAATGAAATGTCTACTATGGGGACTAACATCATCACACATGAATACAACTGGGCTCATTGGATCCACAAGAGTCTCAGAGTCATACAGAATTTGTGTAATTCTAAGACATTCAGGGACCCCAGTATTCAGAAATATTAAAATACACCATTTTAGTACAGGGGAAAATAACACATTTGTACTGCATGCAAAACTGTTCTAGTTTCATTTATGATATCAGTATCTTCACTCTAGCTTGAACAACCTCTGAAAGACAGAATTGCAGCCGGGCCCGCCGGAGGGCCATCGGAGTGTTGAGGGGTTAAAGGGGAATTCTAGTTTATTGCAATTTGGGTCTTGTTTTTGTAATTTTTACCATAAACTCTATCGTATATGATAACATCACCAAAATAATTGCTGAGATCTGGAACCACTGTGATGTTGCTACAATGAAGCCTTCCTTTTTTTTTGCTGTACCTGAAGCGGTCCAAGCAATTGCAGCAATCAAGTTTCATTGGCAATGGTTCTATCTGGACCTGAGGATTAATTAATAAAAACAAAGGATTGCTAATTAGTCTTTGAGAGAATGTTTTACCCCGAAATGAGTCGTCTTCTACTCAGCTCCATATCAGTTGAATCTCTTGTAGATGTGTGGCTGCAAATAATCACACTGTGCACATATTTCACATTCGACTAACCTGCAAGTTGTACGTGTTTACAGTGTAATTTTTCCTCCTCAGCAGGAAGGACTCCTATAGAGTGCTCCAGGAATAATGTATTTTTGTAGGCCAACTAGGAAGTTAGCATCACCCTGGGTTTCCTTGACAAAAAGCCAATGGGACTTCTCCAAAGGGTTTTAGATTAGTGCAGAAAATAAGCTCTGTGGCAAACAAAGGTTTATGATATTTAGACGTTTTGTTCAGCAAGATAATCTTCACAAATAAACACCATTTTTATGATTTTTGAAGTGTTAATGCAACCGCTAGAAGTAAAAAGCTAACGTTATATAAGCAAACTATACCACGGATGCATGAGCGCAAGTATACACAACAAGGCTGTAAAGGCAGACAAGTCACTCTCATTCAGCCACTTATTAGCAACCACCTTTTTTAAGACACATAAAGTGGGATATTTACTGCCGTATTTTATATTGTAGAACAAAATGTTAAAATCTCTTAAGCTTGTGTTAATCACAGACCTTATTTCGGGCTAAAAACACATTAAAAAAATACATTGACTTCCAGACGAGGGAACTCTTTTCATGGTTTTAGGACTCATTCCTGCAGCACTCTATTTCTATGTCTGCGTTTCATTATTTTGATGACCTACCTTTCACTGCACTGTCAATGAAAACAACCATAAAAGAGGATCTACATGTATTGTACAAAACACAGATACACACAAAAGTTTTTTTTCCATTGCATTTGAAAGACGAAAGAGAACTTCTCCTATCTGCCAGCTGATGTCAGCTGAATGTAATTCAAATGGACAAGCGCAGTCAGGTTGCTTTTAAAAGATGAATAGCGAGTATTGATTTTTATAAGTTGTTAAACGCCTGCTATTTAGTTTGAATCTCTGAGGCAGGAGTTAGACTCAAGGTCTCAAGGACGGGGACAAGTGAGTGGAGTCTAAAGGGGGTAATATAATGGGGGAAGTGCAATATACAGTGTCCTGTCACAGTGTCAGAGTGCTCTTCCTGCGTCACTCTCCCGTCTACTCCCTCTTGAGAGATAACACAGTTGTGAGTGGCTCCTGAGGCATTGCCAATATAAAATAGATTGTCATATCTCTTATTCCCTGTGTCAGCACTGATGATGATAATGCTGATGGCTCTGGGAATAGGGTGGGTGACTATTATTGGAGGAAATCAATTAAGAAAATTAATGTCAGCTCTTACTGGGCTCTTTTTTTTTTTCATTGGCCGGCGTTAAAGTTTCCACATCCACTCTCCGGCTTTTCTCGAGCCAAATGCAGGCCAGTGGAGGTTAATGCATTTTTACTGTACTACTAGCTGCGAACCTCCTTCAAAAGCCCAGAGTGACGTAAGGAGCTTGTAGAAGCCATCTGGGATCAGACTCACTAAGACTATTGGATTCAGTAGAGTGCAGCCTTGAAAATCTGTATTATCTATATTACAGAGGAAATCTTTATGGGTCAGTTTCATACAGACAGCTTCACCTAACTCTTTGGTTTGCTGCCTGTTGGGCTTGACTTTGCCATGTTATGAGTTGAGCATATTTTTTATGCTAAATGCAGTACCTGTTAGGGTTTCTGGACAATTTGTCATTGTTTTGTGTTGTTAATTGATTTCCAATAATAAATATATACATATATTTGCATAAAGCAAGCATATTTGTCCACTCCCATGTTGATAAGAGTATTAAATACTTGACAAATCTCCCTTTAAGGTACATTCTGAACAGATAAAAAATGTGCGATTAATTTGCAATTAATCACAATTAAACATTTGAATTGACTGACAGTCCTAGTTTTTAGTGTTAAATTTAGTTTCTGTTAAAGTTTTCATGCTGCAGATTAAATGGGAGCTTGTTTGAGCATTAATGTTGATATAATCTGTCTTCCTTAGCTGTCTGATTTGGGGTTGTACACCTGTGTTGCCACCAGCTCCAGTGGAGAAACATCGTGGAGTGCCTACTTAGATGTCAGAGGTCTGCTGATTCATATTTAAAATGAACACAGTTTTATGCATATGAAGCATAACGTTGCACGATATGCTTTTGCAGTTGCAGGTATTAATTTTGTCTCTCTATACGTTTCCCCCTCTATCAGATTCTACTGACCTCTTAGACTTCATGTCTCACAACGCCACGGCCCTCCCAGGGCCGCCCTCCAAACCAGAGGTCACCGATGTTACCAAGAGCAGTATCTCGTTGTCATGGGAACCGGGGCCAGAGGCAGGCTCCCCAGTGTCCTCCTATGTCATCGAGGCCTTCGGGTATGTCTGTGACCTATGGCCTCTGGCTACGTTTAGTGACCCCAAACTTTCATGGCAGTTGGTGTTTCTGTAGGCATTCAATCAAGCCAGGATATTCTGAATGGCTTACAATTAATGTGAAAAATATTCTGGTTTTTAAATTTGAATGGTAATTATTTGGCAAATAAAAGCTCACTTCAAGCAGAAAATGATTGACACATGAGAATTAGCTTTTTTCTTCCCTTACCAAATAGTTAAAGGACTACAAAAGGCGTAGCATGAGTCATGATTATTCTTTTTGACAATTGACAGGAAGTATTTCATAAGTGAGTATGGCATGTCATTACTGTGTGACATGTGGTTTTTGCTTCCAGTCTCTAGGAACAAGGCCTATCAGTGTCGCCCCAAATAAACTGTCTAGATTACTTCTATAGTAATGATGAGATTCTTCCTAATTAATTCTATTTAATCATGCTCTCTCTCTACAGTCAGTCAGTGAGTAACAGCTGGCAGACAGTGGCAGACCACGTGAAGACCACCGAGTTCACAGTCAAGGACCTGCGACCCAATACTGTCTACCTGTTCATCATCAGGGCAGTCAATGCTCAAGGGCTCGGGGACCCAAGCCCCATGTCTGAGCCTGTTCGCACTCAAGGTACAGAAATAAGATTGTATTGTAATGGCTTCTTAGCGATACGCATCAATATTCCATTCAACATGCCTGCATTTCTTTCTTTCTCTCTCCCAGACATTAGTCCCACAGCACAGGGAGTGGACCATCGCCGCGTGCAGAAGGAGTTGGGAGACGTGGTGGTCAGCATGCATAACCCTGTGGTCATTAGCTCCACTTCAGTGCAGGTCACATGGACTGTGAGTACTTATATAAGATCTTTTCATAGACTGTATAAAAGAAGTGGATGTAGTCATGTGACGTAACCCATTGGTTTGTGGACTGCCACTTTGAAGCCTCAAGTTCGGGATTTTGGCCGTCGCCATCTTGGTTTTTTGCAACCAGACACGAGAGGATGGAGCTAAGTACAACCGAACACTGAATAAGATATTTTTAGGCAACCAAAAAGGTTCTAATTAACTTTAATTAATGTAAAACACACTGTGAAAGGGTTAAAGCTCTAAGATGAAAACACAGACAACTCCCAGACCGTACAACGCCGTGGTAGTGACCTGTCAATAACGAGGTAGCCACGCCCTAAAGGATACCCTGCTTTATGGTCTATTTGACTCTAAATGGAACCATATTTTACTAAATGAACATCACGCTGTATTGAAGAAGACTTGAGGCTAACGATTAAGACCATAAACTCATGTTTACAATGTTTACTGAGGTAATAAATTAAGTGAGAAGAAGGGTCATTTTCTCATAGACTTCTATATAATCGGATTTGTTTTTGCAACCAGAGGAGTCGCCCCCTGCTGGCCTTTAGAAAGAATGCAAGATTAAGGCACTTCCACGTTGGCTTCCACTTTTCCAAACTGGAGTTTCCCACTGCGTTTTTTAAACATTTGTGGTGATTTATAGTAGTTTTACCTTCAGAGCAGCAAAACAAATCTCGCCCAAGCTTGTTTGGGAAACTTCATACTTGGCATGTCACTATGTTTTGGATTAGCTGGCACAGGCACTGAATAAACATTGAGGGATGGCTACACATTCATAGTCTGAGCAGCTGGTGCTCCATCAATTTTGAATGGTTTGAGGTGATGCAGGAATCAAGACTAATGTTTCTATTCAGGACAAATACATCACCATTAGGTGCTACATGTGTCACTTCTGGAGGCAGTTCGCAGTCAGCCCTTTATCTGGGAAATGTTATTCCTGTCTGCTGGCAAGGTGTCCCCACTGTCTGCTGCTGTAGGTTAATGACACACCTAGGATGGGCTTACGCTAGTCTGCTATTTCACGCTTGTCTGTACAACAACAGTGACAGGATGAACCTGCCTTTGCGGTTGATCTGAATGGGTCTGCTGTCGTGTTTCGACCAGGCTCCATTTGCAGGGAACACACTCATTCATTACCCAATGTCAAGCAAAAGTGTCTTTGTGTGCACTGTTGGATTTGGTTTGAAGTCTTTGTTGTCCTGTGCATGTGCTGTGGGAACAGTTGCACAAATATCAGACCCGAGCTGAAGTCTTGCCATCTCTGAGAAGCTGTCAATCACTTGTGAACTCCAATCAAACGGTCAACCTAGGGGGTGCTGATCAAATATGAATCAATATTCTGTTACTGAAATGCCTATTTCTCAATTAAAATGTTTTCAGAAATATCTTGTAATGTACTGTTTAGCTGTAAAATGAGAAAGTTTGTGACCCGTTGTTGAGATCAGTTGAGGAAATACCAAGCACCGCCCACCAGCCGGAGCAAATTTCTCATTTTACAGCTAAACAGTACACTACAAGATGTTTCTGAAACCATTTTATGCAAGAAATAGTCATTACAGTAACAGAATATTGAGTTTGCGAGTGATTGACAGCTGCATCCATTGAATGAACAGTCAATAGGAACGCTCTCTCTCTGAAATGACCTGCGATTGGCCAAAGTCTCCCGTCACGGGCTAGATTTTTTAAAGCTTGAAAACAGAGCCAAGAGGAGGTGCATAAGTCTAGTTTTCTCTCAGAACAATTGAATTACAATATAATAATGAAAGGTTAATATGGAATTTTTGCCAAATGATGCCAAAAATATTCTGCCTACTGCTGCTTTAATTGGGCAATCTGTTACTCCGCTAAATGTCAGGTAACAAAACAGAGATGCAGCAAAGTGTCGCTCACCTAGTTGTAACCGCAACCCTCATT